>PGFW01028155.1:16523-27552 GCA_003123925.1 Haematobia irritans
AAGTTTTTACAATACGTAGTAATAAAAGGAAAAAATTTTGTTTCTATATAGTGAAATGATTAAGAAATGTTTAATTTTCTTTTCGTTCTTGGGTGCGTATGAAAAATTTTATTTTGATTGACATGGGAGCGTATGATTTATTAAATGTTTGTATGTGCCCTAGAGACAAATGATAAAAAGCTAAAATTAGACGAAACAGCCCATTACTTAAGGCTTTCTTACACCTTCACTTCATTGTTATGTGATGTGATACCTCAAAAAATTTATTACCCCTTATGAAATTTTATAATACTGAGAAGATAAAAATTAATCAGAAAATTTATATAATTTTTGATATTTTTTTACATTTTTATAGGAATAATATTTCTACAAATATTTTAAAAATGCAAAACTGTTGACAATATACTCTATAGTAGTAAAAGGGAAGAATAGTTTCTATATATTGTAAAATTATTAGGAAATGTATAATTTTCTTTTTGTTCTTGGGTGCGTATGAAGAATTTTATTTTGATTGACATGGGTGCCTATGATTTATAAAAAAAGTGATAAAAAGTCGCCCATTTGCTTAAGGCTTTCTTACCCCTTCACTTCAATGTAAGGTGGTGTGTATTTAATATTCTCAAATAAAACTGAGACGTTAAAAATAACCATAAAATGTATATAATTTTTGATAATATTTTTTTTAACATTTTTTAAAGAAATACATATTTTTAACATTTTTTAAAATTTTGAAACATTCTCTATAGTAAATAAAAGGGAAGATTTTTTTGAAGTTATATAAGGTAATAATTATTAGGAAATGATTAATCTATTGTCGTTCTTGGGTGCGTATGAAAAATATATATTGTTCATTGACATAGGTGCGAATGATTTATTTAATTTATATAGTATATGTTGTGCCATAGAAACAAGTGATAGAAAGCTAAAATCAGACGAACACTTAAGGCGTACTTAGAACTTTAATATATTAAGACGTGATCCCCGTAAGTTTCGTTAAACATTCAAAAAAAATTGAGGCGGTAACGGGGTTGGCCAATTTTGGTTCATAATCGCAGCAAAAATTGGTCCAAGGTATTATTAATTTTTAAATTTGTCCGATGGTCGGAACCATTCTAAAAAATTGTCTCATAACCTAGTAATAAAAGTGGAAATTCCATATAAGAATACGCTGATCTAAAAACTTCTTCCTTGTTCTGCTTCATATTTTTTTTATTTATTTCAAAAACATTTTTTGTTATAATCTTTAAATGATAAATGTCATAAATTTAATAATCAAAATTAATATTTCACTTGAATTAAATTGGGAAATTAATATTAACTTCATTTCCTTTATATTTTCAGATTACAATCAAAAATGCCCATAATGCCAAATAAAAAAAAAACAAAACTCGCCAATCCATAGAAGAGGGTGCGTGTAACTTCAAACCGCACAAATAATCAGTTTAGTTTTGTTTGTGAACATACTAATTAAAACCAACTCGGTGATTCTTTCAAGCATACTCTTCAACAAATGAAATATTAACTCCCAAGAAGGGCTACTTAAGCAATGCACCATGAAATACCTTGCAAAAGACACCTGATGGTCACATTCCTAATATGTGAACCTAAATTGTCTCAATCTATAACACAGTCACAACTAATGATGAATGGTCATGAATGGGTGCAGATTATGATAGTCTTATAGAATTTGTTATTTATTCGTAAATTTTCCAAATTTCATGTTCAGATCCCATACATGCAGCTCGATCAGATCCAGGAATTTATACGGAAACAATAAAAAACAATGTTTAACCATTCTGCCTGATGCGGGCAGAGAAGTGGCGAATAAATTGGCGGTGTCAGTGAGAAATTTAGGAAAAAAATAAGTGAGTAAAGAGAGAAAGAGTAAAAAGAACCTGAGAATGAAGTACTGATGAAAAAAGAGAATTTAAAGTTGAAATTAAAATTCATGAAAACAAAGGAGAAGATTTATATAACAATAGGAGAGAGGATTGACTTTATCGTGATATAAATAGAGAAAACTTAAGCAGAGTTGCCATACTTACTATATGAGGATCAAAACATGACAACTAACGTGGCTTGCCACCGTTCAAATTAGAAGAACAAAAGCTGACGCAAGAATCAGGGGACTGATCTTTAGATTAAGTGGATATAACATAAGTAAGACGCACACAAGCGGAAATACATGGTTAAGAGCAGCCTTGAACCATTGTAAATCTAGGCGCACTACGCACAGTTAAGCTGTGGTATGAGTAAAGGGTCCAAAAATTTGTCAATATATAACGTATTTCTTTCAATTTTGCATTTTAAAAAATCTGACACGCACCCTCAATTTTGAAGGTGTGTGTGTAGATATGTTTCTGCCTAATTTTGATTTTGGAATTACTCTTCGAGTTGTCAAAATGCCGTCAAGCAAGAAGGCAGGCGTATCAAAATTTTGGCTCAGGCTGCATCGCGAAAAAATCCGAGCTACTCGCACGCAAAGTCTGGCAAAATCGCTAAAAAGTTGCCAAATCAACCGTTAGCAAAATATAATTAAAGTGTTTCGGGGAACGTTTGTCGACAGCGCAGGAAGTCTGGATCGGGGGGAAAGTCGAAAGACCGAGAAGCCGCTGAGACGAACAAAAAAGAGTTGGCCGGTAGTTCAAGCGAAAACCCTTAATCTCTGCTCTCTTCCGAGATGCCGCAAATACTGGGGCCAAAAAAACGAGCCGGACTATCGCCGTACAAGAAGGTAGTGACTCAAATCGCGAAGATAAACAAAATACGACGAGCCAAAGCGGGCGATTCCGGAGGATGTACACGAACGATGCTGACCGAAGTTTGACTGCGTGGTAATGGTACGACGAAACCTACGTCAAAGCCGACTACAAGCAGCTTCCGGAGAGCAGGAGGTTTTATAACGCAAAAAAAGGAAGGGGAAAAGGTAGAAGATATTTTCAAAGCACGTTAAAACTGTCAAAAGTTCGCAAAAAGAAATATCTTGGTTTGGCAAAGCCATCTGTAGCCTGTGCTTGAAAAGCAGCATTTTCACATAGCTTTCCGGGACTGTCCAAACCAAAAAATTTACTGAAAAGAGTGTTTTGAAAATAAACGTCTGGCACCTTTCCTGAAGAAACACGGTTGTTCCGTAACTGTTTTGGCCGGATTGGCATCTGCCAATTACGGTAAAAAGGCCATGCAGTGGGTAACGCCGCCAACAACGTGGCAGGTGGTACCCAAGGACAAAGACCTCCCACACGAAATCAGAGGCTTTCCGTCCAATGAGAAATACTGGGCTAATGTCAAGCGGAAACCTAGGAAGATGGAAAAAAGCTGCTAAGAGCTGAAGCAGCAGTTAAGAAACTGGCTTTCTGCGGCGAAGAAGGTGGACAATGGTGGCTGTACAAAATCGAATGCAGGTGTCAAGCGTGAGGCCCGGCAATTCGGATTGGAAAAGCGAAAGCGCTAACACTGAATATTTTTCCTATGAATTTTTTATACCCTCCATCAATAGGATGGGGGTATATTAAAGCTTTGTCATGTCCGTTTGTATACACATCGAAAATATGCTCCTAGACGCCCCATAAAGTATTATATATCTGGTCGTGGTGAAATTGCTGAAGTCGATCTAAGCATGTCCGTCGTCCGTCTGTTGAAAAATCACAGCTAACTTCCGAACGAAACAAAGCTACATCGACTTGAAACTCTTTTGGCACAAGTAGTTTGTTAATCGATGTTAGGTCGGATTGGTATTAAAATGGGCGCATATGCGGTCCACTTTTACGTATAGCCGCCCATATAAAGGGACGCTCAGATTTGGCTTGTGAGCCTCTAAACAGAAAGCATATTTCATCGCGATCCGGCCGAAATTTGGTAATATGATGTTGGTATAATGGTCCTCTAACAACATAGCAAAAATTGGTACCACATGCGGTCAATAATTATAATATAGCCCCCATATTAAACCGATCCCCAAGATTTGGCTGGCGGAGCCTAAAAGGAAGCAAATTCAAATCTCGATTCCGGCTTAAATTTTGGCACATGGTGTTGGTATATGGTCTTCTAACAACCACGCAAAAATTGGTTCACCACGTGGTCCATAATTATAATATAGCGCCCGCCATATAAACCGAATCGCCCAAGATTTGGCTTGCGGTGGCCTCAAGAGAAGAAAATTTCATACCCGATCCGGCCTGAAATTTGGTACATGATGTTGGTATCACCATAGCAAAAATTGGTCCATATCGGTCCTTAATATAATAGCCCCCATATAAACCGATCCCGCAGATTGTGGCTTTGTGGAGCCTCTAAGAGACCATATTTCATCGATCCGGCTGAAATTTGGTTACAGTGGTGTTGGTATATGTTAAATTTGTTAAAATTTTATTTCTGTAGAAATTTTTTTCTTTCTATAGAAAATTTTGTCAAAATTTTTATTTCTATAGAAATTTTTGTGAAAATTTATTTCTAATAAAAATTGTGTTAAAAAATTTTTATTTTTCTGTAGAAAATTTTGTCAAAATTTATTATGTCTACTTTGTCCAAAACTGAATTATATCAACGTATTTGGATCGATCTTTTTTGATTTAAAATATATACCACGTAATGGACTTACATACAAATTTAGAAAGATGGTGTTAGGAGGTTTTAAAGATACGCTTGCCATCGGCAAGCGTTACTCACAACTTAAGTAATTCGATTGTGGATGGCAATGTTTAGATGAAGTTTCCTACGCAATCGCATGATGGAGGTACATAAGCTTCCGGGCCTGGCTCGAAACTTTACGGCCGTATATTACTTGTTTTGATTTTAATATATACCACGTATGGGACTTACATACAATTTAGAAAGATGGTGTTAGGAGGTTTAAGATACACTTGGCATCTGGCGGATGCGTTTACCACACACTTTAAGATAATTCGATTGTGGATGGCAAGTGTTTTTAGATGAAGTTTCTACGCAATCGCATGAGTGGAGGGTACATAAAGCTTGCGCCTGGCCGAACCTTACGGCCGTATATACTTGTTTATTAATTGAACTTGAAAAAGAAAATTTTAATTAGATTTTTTTTAAATAAACGATTCAACCGATTTACACGCGTTTTTTTCCTAATGACCAAATTTGGACAGGTCTATGCACCCTTTAATAGGCCCTCTCGAACCCAAATACAAGGACGATGGGATCTCGGACACTGACGGCAAATGATGCAGAAGAGATGCGGCGAGTTTTTTAAAACCCACAGTTTTGTTGCAGCAATCCGCGAGAGTGATAGTACAGAAAAAGTAGAGGCCATTTCGTGGTCCCCCCGCCCGTGGTCTCCGAGCCAGTGACATACCACAATTTCATCAACGAAAGCAACAAAACATACAAGGCACTAGGTAGCAGAAGCGGTGAGAAGCTATTGGTTTTAATCTGTTGCCGTAGCTCGACGAACGAGTTTTTGGCCCAACTAGGTTTAGGAATAGGTTTAGGCTGGCAGCCCGATGTATTTAGGCCTGCACTTTAGACTAATTCAGTCCATTGTGATACCACATTGGTGAGCTTCTCTCTTATCACTGAGTGCTGCCCGATACATGTTAAGGCTCAGACAAGAGGGAACCTCCATTTTATATAGCCGACTGTCCGAACGGACGTTTCCAGCATTGCAGTGAACCACTATAGAGAAGTTTTTTGAAACGCCACAGATAATGTCACCAGCCAACTAAGATCAAGACAAATACAGCGGCCTGCAAATTCCTACGCTATCAGTGACACTCCATAGTAAATGACACCATAAGAGTAACCTCCACTTAATGACGGCAACAACAGTTATCTCACCAGCACGTCCGGCCACGACAGCCACAGAGTAAGAATTGTGGAATTTTTGACAAATGTAGCCGGTGTCCTTCTTCTTGGATTACATTTGGCGTGGTTTCAGGGCCTCTTCTAGATGATGACAACGATGGGAAGCTTGCGAGAGGATAAACATCCACCATAGGAAGTTTTTTTCTGAATATTTGCCGAAAGCGTTTGGCAGCTAAAAAATATTCCAGTAATGGTATATAGAAAGATCCAATCCAAATCAACTTTGGTTTCGTCTCCGAGTTAAGTGAGACAGTTTGTTCATTAAAGATCAATGCTTATAATAGGGGGGGGTGTACGATTAGTATTGGTCACTTGTTTCCGCTGCTCAAAGTCCGTCTTTTGATCAACAGTAAGTCGGAGGATCTCAATTCCGAACTTTTTGAGTACGTAGTTATGGAAAGACTGACCGAAATTCGAACTCCATTTACTCGAAAAATTTTGTGTTCCGGCAAAACTGGTTTAATGGCCGACTGTTGCTGCAAAATCATAACTTTTCGTCAAGCACTATTCGGACATCATCATCAACACATTATATTCAGGTTTATGTAAGCATCCTCACTCTTTACCTATATCCCAAGATAAAATATGTCGGGTCCTGCTCGACGCCAAACTAGAACATGTTTAATTTTTGAAATCCACATTTCCGCATGCTGCAAACTTGGCATTAACTTGCCGCGATTATTGTTACAAAACTCATAGGTTTACGTCAGGCTCTCTTAAACTATTCAGTCCAGTGTGATACCACAGTGGTGAACTTCTTTCTTATAACTGAGTGGCCTGCCGCAGATTCCTTATGTTAAGCTCAATGATTAATTTTATAGCCGAGTCCGAACGGCCGTTCCACATTGCAGTGAAACCACTTAAGAGAAAGCTTTGAAACACTCAGAAATAGTCACAGCAATTAACTGAGAGGGGATGATCCATCCCGGTATGCTAACCATTTGCACCACGGTGGCTCAAATGCTTTAACTCCAAACACTTCAAGAGCATCGTCATCAAACATTATATTTATGGTTTATATAATTCGTTTCCTTGCTCGGGCGGCCATGAAACATATTTAAATTAATGCAATTCCTGATTTCTGCGCTGGGCCACCTCAATGGCTTCCGTCCAATCAAATCGAGGTGACTCTCCCCTTAAACAACCATAAATACTGGTCTGCTAAAATATTTTCCAACACCTAAATGCAAAACACTGATCTTATGTTTATGGTTTTTTAATAAAACAAGAAATTACTATCACTCTTTTTTAAATTGTCTGCCTTACTCCTTGCTCTCACAAATAATACTTACCATTACTGTCCCCTTTTTTGCAGTAGTTGGTTGGATTCGTGCATCGAATCAGACGGTACTGGCCCTTCAAAGGTCGTGTGGTAACCCATAATGCCTGCGCATTAGTAGGTCATGCATGAAGATATGCACACGTGGAAATTGAAAATAAGTTAAATTTACGTGAAAGCGACAGAGGATGGCTATATGTGCCAAGATCAATACGAAGTCCATGAAAAAAAACAGGTTGGAATGTATCGATGTTCAAGGTAAGGCTTGAGTGAAGACAGAAGCCTCCGAAAATATGTTTTTCTCTATAAGCCATTATTCCTCCCTTTTATAGTTCTCCAGATATCAATAAATGAAGAATCTTCATGACGATTTAAGGCTGTTCAGGAAGGGAGAAGATGCTACATTGGTTTGTAAGGCTACCGGTAATCCGTATACCAAAGAGTAACATGCGTCGAGAAGAAATGTGAATGATTCTGTTGCGAAAAACCAGGAAGGTAGAGAACTGATGCGAAGTATATTAGGAATTTGAAAGCATGAACGATTATTTATTATTCTCAATTTGATTTTTTTTTTTTTTGATTTTTGATCAACCAGTGGACTCAGTATCAAGGACCTGCTTTAAAAATTAGCTCGCGCAGAGCGTCGACAGATGGGAGCGTAATTTATGGCATAGCTTCCAATGATGTGCCAACCAGCTGTTTAGCAAAAGAGTGTCGCTTAAGTGTGCAATGTAAAGTACAAAAACAATTAAACGAAACCCCTAATATTCTTTAATAATGAAGTTTCAAATTCGAAGTAACAAGTAAAAAATCTACAAAAGTATTACAGCCTGTTTCTGTATGTCGATCGAGCTCTATCGATCGACTGGAATGCATAGAAACAGCTGATTTCCTGTTATAAATTCAGCTGTTTGTGTCGATTTCAGTCGATCGATTGAGCTCGTTCGAAACAGGCTGTTAGTATTAAGGTTCTGAAATTTGAGCTACCAGAAAACATTTCAGTTCCAAATTTCATTTGTATGTTTCTTTAGTGTTGAAACTCGTTAATTTCAATTATTATCTCTCCGCCTTCATTTCACTGGGCAAGTTGGCTCAGATGGGTTTCGAAGCTCCCAAGTCAGTTGGTTAGGGACGCCCTTTGGGATCAGACGTCGCAGCTAGAGTGTCCAAGTTGAAGCTTCACCCTCTCCCCCGTACTCTATATTGGCCTAAAAGGTGCTGCGAACATCAGCAATAGCGAATAGTGGCCATTGGAAAATGGGACAACGCAGGACCAGAGATGCTATTAGATGGGTATTGGTTATCTGTCGCTAATAATTATCATCGATGTCCCCAATTAATATGCTTTATCTCATTCTTAAATTCTAGTCCAAAATATTTCCATAACTGAGAGAAGAGATGGTCTATCGTGTTATTAATGCTTCTCACAGTTCGTTCATTTTCCACCTTCAGACGTGGCAAACATATCATTGTGTGAGCACAAATTCTTTGGGTCGAGCTGAAGGAACCCTTCGATTATATGGTAAACAATTGGAAATAATTTAAATTTAAATTATTTACACGGCTTACTTTTCGTTTTTCCTTTTCCAGAAATAAAAATTTACATCCTGGTATAGCAACCATCAATGATGATCAGCTGAATTTTATTGGTGGTAAGTACGGATATAGATTTTTACTATAGAAAATCCAAAGAAATCGAAAGTTATTCTCCTCAATGGTTGCAATCAGAGAATCGAAGCCGACCCCATTTTGTCGTCGGCGGCCGGACAGCTAAAATTTTTACCTCCGGCGGCGGCGGCTTGGCGGCTGAGCGAATAATAAATTTGTTTCACGGTCGGCGGCGAACGATTATTCCATTTATAAAATCAATTTAAAAGTTAATTGAATGTATGAGATTAGTTGTACAACCTATCTTACAAACAAATTTAACTTTTCGTTAAAAAAATTTTCATGAGCTTAAATTTTTGCTAAATTTTATTATAGCAGCTTAAAATGATTGGTTGTGTTCAAAATTTTTGGAAAAAATACGACCAATTATATAATAAATTTTTCATGATTTAAAATTCGATATTTTTGATTAATTGGCGGCTAAATTTGAGTCGAGATGAGTCGAAATATTCGGCGGGGCGGCGTCGACTGGCGAAAAAATGATCGCGGCGACTGAAATCGGCGGGCTTCATTCTGCTGGTTTGCCAATTATAGCGCATCTGGTTGGACACGACAAAATCTGATAGATGAAAATTGCCTTTAGGATTATGGCGTCAGAGAAATGAAGGCGTCCGGTGGCGCTTGAATTTTAAGCCCGCCGCCGAATATATTCTACTCATCTCAACTCATAATTTAGCCCGCCAAATTAATCAAAAATATTTATTAAAAAATAGAAAAAATGTATTAATAAAATTGTTTGTATTTATATCGCTAAGCCGATATAAAATTTTTATAAATCCGGCGGCGGACATTTCTCCATTATAAAATCAAATTAAGGTTTATCGGAATGGTTATGAGATTAGTTGTTAGCAACCAATCTAAACGCAATTCCAATATAAGTTTATCTCGAGCGAGAGTGGTTTGGTGTCCCGCAAGATATTAGCCACACTAATGTTAATGCCTCGAAAACATAATCGATATTGCAACTTATTAAATAGGATCGATAAACATTTTATTGATATTTTACTTACGTTCGGACAATTTCGTAGTGTTTCGGGTCAACGCTGTAAGATTCTTTACAAACACAGCCATTCCATCCGGAAAAGGCTTATAATTGGGCCGCGCATTAATGCTATGTTCCCACCCGACTCAAGGTCGTTTTTCCTCATTCATTTTTCCAAAAACATTTCACCGTTCAGCAAACCGGTTGAGATGTTTTTTTTAGTTTGACAGTTACTACCATGGAAACTAGAAATTCAACAGTTTACTCGAAATTCACGATTATTGTAACCTATGTCCAAATAAATTACCGGGCGAGCACAAAGGGAAAAATTTGGTTAGTTATTTTCACATGTCCATGTTCTTAAAAAGCCATTGTTTATGTCTTTTTTACTATGAGACTTATTTCAATATTCTGACATAATTATTTTGATAGGGTATTGTTATTCGGGTATATTCCAAATTAGGTGGGTTCACATTCTAAAATTGACGTGTTTGGAGGAAAACTTGTATTTTGAACTTGTTTTTTAGTATGACGAAAACGACTCGTTTTTTTGAAGTGCTTATAAAGGGAAAACATTTCAAACGCCCGAAACAATGCTTGGTGAGAACACCGTACCCCAATGTCTGAACGCCCCATAAGAATTCGAATTTATAATAGCCCATAACACATTAATGCTCAAAAATCTACTAAAAGAAGTAGATTGGAACTTTCCTAATTTATAAATGCGTCGTTCGCAGAATATAAGTTTGTTCGCGGACTGAATGTCTGTGTTTGTAAAGAATCTTACAGTGTGGCCAATCGATAGCGAAAAATTGTCGGCAATGACTAGAAATAATGGGTTAATGTGTTATAGATGCCATAAACAAAGCAGCAATATCGATTATGTCTTCGGGCTTAACTTATTAGTGGTGGCCAATATCTGATATGTTTCAACACGAGCACTGTCGTCTGGATAAACTTATAGTCCTGAAAGGCGCACATACAAAGAAACTTATAAATCTTGACTTCGTATAAACACAATTTCTACTATAAATCTGAAGCGCCCCCGTAAGATTCCGCATTTCTATTGCGTCATACAGACCATAAGTTTTTCCGCACGAATATCTGTGTTTTGTAAAGGAATCTTACAGTGTGTCCAAAATCCATATGAATTTGTCGTCGAATGACTAAGTAATCGGTAAAAGTGTGATATTCGATGCCATGAAAAATGCAGGCAGTTATCGATTATGCTTTCGGACGCTAAACTTATAAGGTGACCAATATATGGGAATATG
>PGFW01028160.1:33044-45923 GCA_003123925.1 Haematobia irritans
AAAAAAAGAGAGAGATCACATCTTGACACGGGAATCTGCAAGCACGGCTGCAGGACACAAAATCGCCAAAAAAAACTTCCAAACAAATAAGGTGCCTCTTTTGCAAAAAATTTTATTTCTATAGATAAATTTTTGCAAAATTTGTATTTCTATAGAAAATTTTGTCAAATTTTATTTCTTAGAAAATTTTTTGCAAAAATTTTATTCTAAATTGAAAATTTTGTCAAAATTTATTTCCTATAGGAAAATTTTTGTCAATAATTTTATTTCTGTAGAAAAATTTTGTTCAAAATTTTATTTCTTATAGAAAAAATTTTGTCAAAAAAATTTTTATTTCTATAAGAAAATGTTGTCAAAATTTTTAATTCTATAGAAATTTTGTCAAAATTTTATTCTATAAGAAATTTTGTCAATTTTGTTTTCTATAAAAATTATATTTCTATAGAAATTTTGTCAAAATTTGATTTCTAATAGAAAAATGTTGTCCGGCAAATTTTATTCTGCTGTTAAAAAATTTTATCAGAAAATTTAATTTCTATAAGAAAATTTTTGTCAAATATTTTATCTCCATTTCGTTTGTTTTGTATTGGTGTTGTTCCTAATCATGTTGTTGTTGTTGTTTTTTTTTTATTTCAGCTTTAAAACCATGGCATTGACTTAAAACTACAAAGTGTAGCTTTAAGCCAACATAAAGGAAAATAATTGTTATGTTGTTAATAAATGTTCAAATTTATTTGGCAAAGCCCTATAGACTGCAAGAATGGTTGATGACGCACGTTATCGGAATTACCCGCATTCCTCATCAGCATCCTCTACTTGCAGCAAAATATCAAGACCAATTTATCAAGAAATAAATATCCAGGCAGTTCATTATTTTATGTTCTATAAAAAAATTTGTACAAAATTTATTATCTAATAGAAATATTGTGTCAAAAACTTTATTGTCTATAGAAATATATTTGTTAAAAATTTTATTTCATAGAAATGTCAAATTTTTGGGCAAAATTTTATTTCTATAGAAAATTTTGGTGAAGGATTTTTAATTTCTATGAAAAATTTTGGCAAAATTTTATTTCCCTGATAGAAAATTTTGTCAACGATTTTATTTCTGATAAAAAAATGTTGATAAAGATTGTATTTCTTGTAGAAAATAATTTGGCAAAATTTTTAATTTCTATATGAAAATGTTTTGCAAACATTTTATTTCTATAGAAAATTTTGATCACAAATTTTATTATATGCTATAAGAAAATTTTATTTGCATAGAAAATCTTGTACAACATTTTAATTCTATAGAAAATTTTGTCAAATTTTTAAATTCATGTAGGAAATTTGTCAACATTTGATTTCTTATAGAAATATTTTGTCAAAATTTTATTTCTATAGAATTTGTTAAAAAATTTTATTTCCTTAAAATGAATTTATATTTTATTTAATATGGACATAATTATAATTAAAAAATTACAATAAAAAAGATTTAAGAACTGGCAACTAAAGCTTCGCTTTAATAATATAGAATAATGCAAAATCTACTAAAACATCAAGAAATTCTAACCAAACATAATAAAAAAGTATACAATTTTTGTAGAATTCTAACCAACTGTGGCAGGAACGTGTCCGCAGGTCTGAAATATTCTATAAAATTGCCAAATCAGCAATATCCTAGTTAATGACCATAATTTACCCCTATGAATTCTCAGTAATCGGATTAGCTATTAAATTTGATTGCAATTAACAAATTAAAATTTCGCGGCCCAAGATTTTTAATTTGTGTTTATGGTTGATATTACGGGATAAGAGCTATCGTGACATACTCCTTTAAATCAATGTGTGATGAAGATTTCTTTTCTTTTTTTTCATTTTTAAATGCAGGTGATTGTTGACTAGGAGGAGCTAAGGTGATCATCTCAAGATTTATGTTGACTAGATGAAATGTTTGTTGATTGAGATAGGGCATGGATGTAGATGAATTTTTGGCACCATTCTCATCCTTTGAGGCACCTGTCGTATATTTTATTATGAATCCGATGTAATCTATGCTTGCATACACGCGTAATTATTTTACATTAAATCTACTCTCATAAGAATAGTTTGTAGCGGCTCAATTCACGATATCTTGTGAACATATTTTTCTCCATAGAAGAGATTGAGACTCTTGGCCAAGATGAAAAGCCCGTCAGATAAGAAGAATGGTTAATGATAAGGTCGTTGCAGATGGTTTACCTCGGAATAATAATGTAAGCGGGCTAGAATGGTATACTATCCATTAGTGTGGCATATTTTGATAGAAGATTGCGAATTACTCAAATAAGAAAGAGATAACGGATATAGTTTGGAGATGTATAGAGGATGACTTGGAAGTCGGTAGTCCCTTACAGATGGTTATAAAACCAATAATATTCTTCTTAATTTTAAGAATCTTATTACGCACTATAAGGATATTAATAAACAAAAAACAAACATTCTACTATTTATAAATTTTAGGCGATACAGACACAAAATTCAGTATGGAGATATTCTCTAAGAAGCAACAAGAGTTATTCTATTCAAGATTCAGAGAAAATAGGAAGAATACAATTGGCATCACCTAACAAGCAGAACAGGCAGCCGGACGCAAAGGCAAAGACTTAATCGAATCAGACAGCTCAGTACTGGATCGTATACTAAATACTGCCGTTTTTCTTAAAGTCAGAGTAGCAGAAACGATATGGTGGGACAATTACTGTGTAAAGTTTCTAGTTGTCTGCAGCTCGGTAAAGAGAATATCCCATTGGCTATGTAATCGACGATTTCAGTAATGTTCCTCGTTTCCTCGTTAGCCCGTTGCAGAACTAAAAAGAGCCACTCAGTTTGCCTTTGCCTACTGTGTATTGTAGAACTTTAAACGTAAAAGATAATATATGAAACCTGCAAATATGTGATACAATACAGCTTCTCCGCAATAAGAAAAAAGTTTATGTTGCATTTCTGGTAAAATTTCTTAGTCATTAAAGCTACCACCCGCACAACAATGGAAATCCAAGCGTGGTCGATTAACAATCGTTTTATCTAGGCAAAATGATGCTGTTCATCCCTTCGATGGGGCATAATTTCACCTCTTACCATTTCAGCTTGAAAAAATATTTACGATCTCTGCATGAAATCATTAATATATTCACTATCTATTAAATTTATCATAATTACTTTTTTGATTCCACATACTTAGTGAAACCTAAATATATTTGGCGGAAAATAGATTTTTTTGCAAACGTGTGGCCAATGATCATTTAAGAACAACAAAAATATATTCTCATAAAAAAAATAGAAACCTTATATGCACATATACATATATGATGGAAAAAATGGAAGTAAACAACAAATATTAACCTGTCAATTTTCAAATATTTTCTCCCATCCATGGGATTAAGTGTTTCCCGCTGTCAATTCCCTGGCCTTCGCATCATCGCGATATAGTTTTGCTTGATAGCCAAAAACGAGAAGATCCAAGTGACGTTCTGGAGCATCCGATATAGTTGTGGTTTTTCGTAAAATTCCGGGAGTATCATTTCGTGGTAGCGACATTTTTTTGTTATAGATTATGGTTTCGTTCAAGCTCACAATATAAATTTATTCTAGTGGTATTCTTTTTTCCTTTTTATTCGCTGCCTTTTCATAGCACCTCACTCCTACTCCTTGACATTTGTTGTCTGTTGACATTTATTCTTGTATTGTTGCCAATTACGAGGTGTTGCCAACTGCCGTTCACATTTACACTCATAATACGTTCCCACTATACGTCTGATCGATCTTTTCTTTGCTCTTCACACACAATTGGACTCGAATCCTGGGATTTAACACCTTGCGACTTTTTTAAGGAAATAAACGCCCGCCGCGTGCTGAAAGACCTAATTCGTGAGATTATTGAAGGCGGCCACTTTGTTATGCTGCATTTCATAAAAGAGTATGTGGCCATTTGCCTGATTCTCATAAAATATCAAAATTTGTTGCATATTATTACGCACCAAAAAACCCTATTATTGGGACAATACTCACGATACTACAAACTAATTTTGGTTTTTGCAGCAACGAATTTATTTATAACCATTCAGGTAAAAACTTTTCAAATCACTTAATGCGCTTTGCAGATTATCAGTTATTCCAGACGGAATTTGTGTGTTAAGGCGGTAACTCTGTTCGGTTTTTCGCGTTGAAACTCAATACAAAACCAAAAATGCGAAAATTTTTTCCATTTGTGAATACTTTGTTTTTATTCGTGTTAAAACTGACGTTTATAGCAGGGCCATTTGCAATGTGAATTAAAGAAAAATTTATTATTAAAAACTATTTTGTGGGGGTTATAAATCAAACACGGACCATATTTTTGTTCCGAAACTATACAAAGGATCAAAAGGAAATAGGCCAGATCACCCTGCCAACATTTTTTTGAATTTGGAGGCGCTTCTGAGAATCGCCCAGTACGCTCCGAAAATCAATCATATACGATATCAAGAAACTCGTCGGAAAAGCGCCGTCACTATTGAGAAGTTGTTACCACGCCAAGATTACTACAAAAGGTTATTCGGCCATTGAGATGCAATTATTAGGTGACCTTCTATAGATCAATTAGACGACGCCAATAAGAGACCCTCCAAACAATCAAGAAAAGCAACATTTTAAGATTAGTGTAAAAGAATTCATGTGTCGAGTAAAACACGTTTGTTTAGAATTTATTTAATTTTGATTAATCATTTACAATTCTTAAAATATATACACATTTATACCACTATCAACATCACAATTTAACATAGATTTTTTCTGCATTAATGATGATGGTAGAGTTACAAGTTAGTGAGTTAGTTCATGTTGCATGCGTCTATCAGCTAGTTGGTTTTTATTCAGATGGAGGCCAGCGTCGTCTGTAAATATTTGAGAAAAACAATCACTTTATTACCATTTGGAAAATCCAAAAAATTGTTCACGCAATTACCTTTCACAATTTTTAAGCGTAAAATCTATGTTTTCAAGAACTTATTTTTCGTTTTTATTTAAATAAAATATAACAAGCTGGTTGCGCTTGGCGTTTTCAACATAAAATAAAATGGTTTTTGTAAAAGTATGATGGCAAAATACATGTATGAAGTACATTTTTTGTACTTATGTATTATGCTGCCCCCATCGACAGTAGGATGGTGTAGTGACATTTTACAGTCCTGTTGGTAGCGATGAAGATGAAATGGAAAAAAAAAAAAAAAAAAACTTTGAAAATGCTGGCAGAGCAGTTCCCCAAGGAAAACATAAAATGTCATTTTTCTAAAAACAAGCAACAACCACCAACTTAATTCCAATATCGCTCCCTGTAAAAATAAGCGGCCCAAGACTACCTAAGAAAAAACGCCGCTTTCTATGTGCGAAATAATGGTTTTCCATAAAATTTCTTTCGCAGAATAACCATAGTACCGGCGCTTTAGAGTGAGTATGTAAGTTCGAAGTTTAGCCCGCTAAAATCGCTAAAGTGAAAACTACAATCAGTAAGAAAAAATGCATGAATTATACAATATTTGCTTGCAAATTTTATTGAATACCTTGAATTGGGGAAAAGGCCCAAAAAGCAAATTTCTACAGAGTATTGTTATTCCTTAAAAATGGATTATTAAAAGAAAAGTAATCGTGAGAAAAGACTTTTTAAGCGGCTAAAGTGTGTCGGATGCGAATAAAGACTTTGTCGGCGATGACTAAATAATGGTAAAATGTGTTATCGATCCCATTAAACGATGCAGCGCAGTATCGAATTTATGCTTCGGACTTTAAACTTATAATGTGCAATATAGTGGGATATTGTTTCGACACGAGCACTGTCGTCCGGAATTAACTGATAATCCTGTAGAGCGCAATAATGTGACAATTAATGGAATATGTTCGACACAGCACTGGTCGTCCCGGAATAACTGTTTATCTTGTAGAGCGCATAATTGTCACAAATATACTGGAACTATGTCGACACGAAGCAACTGTCGTCGGAATAACTGTCCCATAAAACACAAAACGTTTTGCAAAAATACTAAAGATGCATATAAATTTTTCAAACATTTTTTCCAAAGGATTAGGGTAATATTCAGTTGAGAAATTGTTGAGAAATCGCGTTCTCAACAAAAGAGAGCAGACATTACCCTCAACTAGTAAATAATTCAACACAATACCTAATAATCCTCCAATATGTAATCCTCTAAAATTGTAAATGCATTTGCGGTACTGTTGTGTGTCAATAATTTTTCAAACAGTTTTCAATGTGAGCAAATTAAAACTAATTATGTCTTGCAATTATTTTCTAACTGTACATCGATTTTGCAGTGATTAAGTCATTCACGTTTCTTTTAGTCTGAATTAGCTCATTCGACTGAATTTCATGATTGATTTGTAACATTTTTTTTAAATGAGAGTTTTTTTCGTGTATATAAAATATGAAAATTAAATTTTAGAAATATAAAGTCTAGAACGAATATAAATATATACAATATAGATATTATGATTATTACATAAGACGCAGATAAGCAAAAACATCATTATAATTAATAGAAGAGAGTAATATATATAACCTAAAACTAGTACAATATTAACTGAAATTGTAATAAAACATAGTCTGCAAAACCTACATCCATTGAAATATGGATATGAACAATAATAACTTAAACATTATTGTCATACAACTGCGCTAATCAAATATCTACTGAGCTCGGTCACTAATATTGATTGGCCTGGTTCGCTAACTGTATATAACTTGTACATGATGTCTAATATATTATACATTTCTAAATGGATGTAAGAAATAAGGGTTAACTGTGAGACCTAGTGCGTTCTGTCGTCGATTATAATAGTATTAACGTTTTCTCATACGAGGTATAGTTATATTCACAAATACTATCAAAACTGGATGACGGAAAAATGTGATATTGTATGTGTTATACTTCGGCACAAGTTTCATCCAGAAGTTTCTTTGATTTATGGAACTGTTGCACTTTGCATGAGTTTTCTTGTATATCTTTTCTTTGTTGTTTCGCTTCATCATTTTTTTCAGCCTTTGGTCAACATCTTCCAAGTTAAATATAATATTCCAATTTTGAATTTTATGTTTTCTTGGCAAATATCAATCCTGAGGAGTTGGTGATGACATGTCAGAAGTCCCCAATACGACATTTTCAAATATCACATCTTATTATTTTGGACTCTACCAAAATTACATAATTACCAATCCAAATGTTTGTGGAGAATTAAATATTTCAGTTTCTGATAAGTATCACACACAATCACATATAACTTGACACCAGTACTCTTACGTGACGAACACGATAAAAACGTATTAAAGACCGATTATGGAATGCTTTTGCAGCATTAATGCACAAAATATTGCCGATGTCATAGATTCGTGTTGGTAAGTACTACTAAAATAATTTCTTGTAAAATATCTCTATTTTTTAAAAAACGATGGACGAACATAAGCAAAGTGTAACTGTGATGACGAAGTTATGAGTTTAGAATTAACATTCCAGTCACAATTTCAATTCACAAAAATAAAAATATCAAACTTAAACGACGATATGATTAGACGTATTTAACAATAAAACTATAAGGATCGTAGAATTGCGATATTATCACGTAAAGCAATTGTATGTATGAATAAGAGAAATAGAGTTCTAGTGCCAGAACTATTTCTCAATGAGGCCCTATAATAAAGTATTCAAGTCGAGATATAACTATTCGACTATATAAGTGGAAAAAAATTTGCTGCTTTTGGTGCGAGTATTATAAGCCGAGCCTTATACCATTTATTGCGAGTAATGTGGTTACCAAATATTGAAACACAAAAATGTGATTCATGGTACAACATACTATATAAAATGTCTCAGTTATGACCGAAGGAGATAAGCAGCAAATATTTTAGTTTTCTGCAATGAGATTTAAATTTAAGTGACTTCTCTAAACGGTTTGATGTTAGATTATCGTGTCGACGTACCTAATTAGGACAATTAACCACACTTATCTATCTAACAGTCTTAATGTTGAGAACGCAAAATATTGCTCAGTTTACTTATGCTACACAACTAATCTTTCATAATATCCATACAGGATCAGTTTCCTATATTTTTTATATTGTGGAATCTTGAATAGAACGTAGAATCCTATATATAATAATATTAGGGTTATCACTGAACAATAAACGAAGTATCATTATTTTATTAGATGATCCTTTCGCGTTAAGTCTGATCTTATATTATCATTTTGTGTAATAAATTCATTTTACTCACGTATACTTATCTTAAGAGCAAAAACTATTTTGTAGAAAAAAGTCAGTATATGACAATGAACATAGGTTTTTATATACTCTTTTCAATTTGACCACGAACTTTCGTTGCACAAACAAGTATTGAAAACGCACATGGTTTTTTCGGTTGGCATTTTAGGGTAGTGTTTTGTGCAAAGTGTTTCTCAATATTATCTTTCAACCCCTTTTGAAAGATTTCGTCAACTATTTTTGGCAAATTGGAAGTATTCGCAAACAATTTGAAGATGTATTGAATATGAGCTGTTTCAAGTCAAGTTGAATTTATGTGATATATTAATGTTACCTCAAACTGAAAAGTTTGTTGCATTTGAAGAAACGCTCATCCGTGTTTATTGGGTTAATACTGTAAAAGCTCATAAACAAAGCTTGGTGTGAACGCGTTTTAAAACGACGTGGCGTCTATTTGAACTCGACTGTTGTAAGTGTAACAAAACATGAGTTTGGAATGCGTACACAAAAACAACTATTTACGCAAAAACCCAAAAACAATTGGATTTTTGACCAAAAACCAAAAACAATTGTTTTTTTTGACCAAAAACGCTGAATAGCAGTAAACGATATGAACAATAGCACATTTTGGAAAACAAACCATTTTTGTTTCCAATCTTCGCGAAACAGGATGTCTTCAAACAAAAAAAATAAAATAAAGTTCCAAGGCAAAGAATTTTTCAAATCGATGAATTTTTTTATACGCAAAGACTCTAATTCTAATGCCTGAAAGAATAAACACACGTGGCATCATATTAATGGTGACTTTGCAAAATATGTTGGCAAGAAAAAGCAGTATTAAGATGTAAGCTTCTTTATACTTAAGTTGAGGATATTTAACCAAGTGTCTATGTAATTTCAAGGGAGCCCAAAATGCTAAGCGCTGTCTTGTGCATAACGTTGTTCCATTGGCTTCAGAAACGCTGGTATAACTTGTGAAATAACTGCTAAAACAAACCAGAAAAAACTCAAAAGCCCTCCCCATCAATCCAATATAGATGAATGGTCTGAAATTGATGAGCCAGTGTAACATTTTGTTTGGAAATAAAATAAAAAGTTCATAATTAATATCAAATTATGAATTTGGTTGGAAAATAAAGAATTCTGTTGCAGAAGTTCTATCTGGCGGAAACGTAAACAAACTTTGTTCATATTTGTTTGACAAATAAAATGTCAGAAACAGCTGAACAGCAAATTAAAATGTTATTGAACAATAGCTCTGTTCAAATTGTGGACATTAGACTTTTTCCGGCGAATGTTTACCAAGATAAGATAATTTAGTTTTTGAAAATCTCTTACCATTTCCTTATTGTTACGTAATTCAAGTGCTGTTAAAATGTCGCTTAGACACTCGTTTGAAGTGAATGTGGGGGTGGCCAAATCCCCTCATGGCCAAGTTTGGGTGGCCAATTTACCCGAGATGCTGCAAACACAAAGATGTACTTTTGGTGTTCCGCAATAGCTTTTGAAGCGTATATGCGAACAAAGATGACAAATGTCAATGAGTTCCTTGGCCAAGTGCAAGGACCAACCTCAATCATTTCAAAAATGGAAACTTTATTTGCAGAATGAGAGAAATGCGAAGGACAAGCCTTCCCAGCTACAATTTACATCAGCCCCTCGGGTCATAGACGAAGTTTCAAAATCAATGGTCTAAAGAATTTGGCACCCAAAATGTTTAATCCCATGCACCAACATACAACAACAAATGTCTCACGTTCGAGATTTCCTTTCGAAGAATCCGGGCACGTCTTCATCGTATAAGACCCTGTTGCTCCGTACATGCCAATGTACCACGCAACTCAATTGCCCATGGATTGAATCATCCAAACAGGCCAATCCGGCTTGAAGATAAATTCTTTGAAGAAGCTCAAGCTATGGAAAATGTTCAAAGAAACGCTACCACAAGCGTTGCAAAGGAGAAGATTGGGTAAACCGACTATAAGCTCAGCTAATGAGAAGCAACGAGCCAAGCTGGCTGCAAACTATAATGAAAGAATTTTGGCAACGTTTTACAAGATGAATGGGCTAAAATATCCGAGGAATCTGAATCATCCGTGCTTTAATGAATTCGATTGAAAGTATGATCCTTATAAGGAATACAAATTTGCCGAGGAGAATCCTATCCCAAGATGTGGATAATGCTTTTGAAAGAGGAAAGGAATATCTAGCAAAAGGCGATTATACCAAGTGCTGTTTTAATGTTTTGGAAAGTAGCTGTCAAAAAAGGATCCCAGATAATGCCGAAGCATGGGAATATTTAAGGTAGTATCATCAGGCTAGAAAAATGAAATGGAATCCTCGGCCATAGCTGGCTTTAAAGAAGTCCCTGGTCTAGACCAGATACATGGCAAAGTTATGATGGCCCTTGCCGGTTGTTACACAAATGAAAGTCTGCAGTCACAAGCGCTTAAAATGCTAACCAATTGGTTAAAGGCAAATCCCAAGTACAAACACTTAGTACCACCACAACCTGAAACACCTGCAGATGCGGCAGCGCAAATGGCATCATCGTTAATAAAAGGCAATAAATTACAAGAAATCCAAGATATGTACCTCGAAGCTGTGCGCTCAAATCCTCAGAGTGTAGATCCTGAAGTACAAGAAGGCTTGGGCATAATATTTAATCTTAGTTCCGAATATGATAAGGCGGTCGATTGTTTCAAAGCTGCACTTCATGTCAATCCACAAAATGCCAAAATTTGGAATCGTTTGGGAGCAAGTTTAGCAAATGGTTCACGATCAGTTGAAGCTGTTGAAGCCTATCAGAGGGCATTGGAGTTAGAACCAGGATTTATTCGTGTACGGTATAATGTGGGAGTTTGTTGCTTAAATTTAAAAGCTTACAGACAAGCCTGCGAACACCTTCTAACGGCATTGAACATGCAGGGAAATGTCGCATCTGACCTTCCAGCCGGTTCTTCTGTTGGTAATGGCAATCAAATGTCCGAATCCATTTGGAGTACATTGAAGATGGTGATTTCATTAATGGGACGAAATGATTTACAAATTCATGTTAGTGATCGTAACCTGAATGCCTTGAATGAAGCATTTAAGGATTGAATTTTAGGCATTTTATCTGTAATATAGAAATTTGGGTGTTGGGTTGGGTTGACTACATTAAAATGGATCTTTAGTTTATACGATATGTTTTGCATATAAATCAAATAAAGAAATCTAATTTGCTACATTTTCTGTATACTCTTGAAAATTAGTGTTAGAAAATACATCGAAGGTAAAAAACAAAATATTAGACCTCAAGGATTGATAGATTCTGTCGTAGCAAAGAAAGCTCAGCGAGCACTGGGGGGGATAATATATTAGCGAAAGTTGTGACTTTTTGAGGAAAGCTCATAGATATCGGTATACCGCTTTCTTTTCTTGATCAGATTTTTCATCGATTTATCGAAAAAGCTTCCAAATAAACAGATCTACCGATTTTATTTTAAAATCTCCCTATCTAGATTTTTTAGCGTGAAATTTTCATAAACATTCGGTATGTTTGTGAAGATTTCCCATAAATTGTTGTGCTGAAGACGGAATATGTCAGCATTCGTAATCTCCTTGCAATGTGTCTCAGCCGAAGTTTCCTCACCGGGCCGGAGGCTTTGGAATGTTATGGTATTGTCAAAATTCTGAAAATTACGAGTAGCTGACCTGATTTCTTAATTTGTCCCTGGATTCAATCTGACCAAAGATTCCAGTATAAATGAATTGTAGATACGCGACCACAGTAGCCAAGACTTTTGTGACTCATTCCGAGTCGACAATTGTCCCATCTGCAAATGTATTCTGGCCAACCACGCAGTACAATGACATCATTAAATTCCAATCGACGATTTAACCAACCAACAGTGACACAGCTGCTGCTGATCATACTCGACCTACCTTTTCACTGTCCTGCGAAACCTAACGCATTTTCACACCAGCTTTTACATTGTGTACATCTCCTGAAAGCAGCTCGCAGTTCCAATAGGCGGGCTGCTTTCAAATGTAACTGAAATAAAACTCCTTTCTTTCTCCAAAAAACAAATGCCATATGTATTTATATACATTTATTTATTTTATTATTATATTATACAAATTAGCTTTTTCTCAAACCCGGAATGGCTGTGGAAGTACAATTTTGTTTTAGTTTTTCGCTAACACTTTCTTAATAACAAATATTGCTGTAACACCGACGCAAAGGATAAAAGGCATAAGGTGATTCCCTGGGAATATAAAATAATTTTTTATGTATTAAATTAAAATTGGTTCTGCTCTATAGTTAGGATACTCCTACAAGTGAGATAAGTAAATAAAACACAACATTGCTTTTCTAACAAAGGACGCATCATTGATATCTACAAAAGAAAAGTGGTGGGACAAAGGAAAAATGCATTTAAAAAGCGGTGATAGGAATACGTTATAGTGCTGCGCTATGAATAACACATAGATGTGTATGCATATGATACCTTAATGAAGGAGGACTTACATGCGATAACAATGTGAATGGTTGGTTGTATTACACTTTATTGCATTTATTAGATCTGTAGAACCTTATCTTTTTCGTTGGATAGAAATATCTACAACTA
>PGFW01028161.1:13679-29214 GCA_003123925.1 Haematobia irritans
CATACCAATTATTGTCAATTAAAATATAAATTAAACGCCGCAAAAAAAAGAACGAATCAAATTTTTGCATTTTTATTTAACGTGAAACGGATTAAAAACGCGCCAAGAGATTCAAAATGAACGACATCAGCATTATATTGATATGTTTGGATAACATTTCCCTTTATACTTTTCATTTTGAGGGTAAGTTTGTCCACCGACCAATGCCATCAACAAAAACAAAATCCAGATGTTGGTGCTTGGTTATACTTAGTATTCAAAATATATACACTTTTTTATATTCTTTAAAACATATACATATGTTTAGGTTAATATTATGGAAATAATTATCCAAAGCTTGACGAAAAGTCAAAATCTTAAAATGCTTCAAATTTTACCATGCCGGCAAGGCATAGAACAGCGTCAGAAAATCAAAAGAAAATTTTGAAGCTAAAAATAAATTGGAATTGACAAATATGCCTTCACCCACATATAAACTTTTTTTTTTGCATTCGCCAGAAAAGTATTTGCTCTGGAAAAATTTCGTACATATCTCCTATGCCTCTTTCTAAGTGAAAAAATTATTATGATTGTTTTTTTTTTTTATTTTTTATTTATTTTTTTTTGTATTAAATTGGTCACCTTAATTTACAAAACAAAAAAAAATAATTTACTACACATTCAGAAAATCAGGGCGGTTTTCTGTTGTACATTAACAAATACATGTATTAACTTTAATTTTTATTATTTATTAAAATAAGAATATTGAGGAATTTTAGAAGTTCATCCAAAAGAAAAAGTCCGTAATAACAATAAATTCAAGAAAGATTGAACACTGGGGAACCCTGGGCTGGGGAAAATTTCTTACAATATTTGAAAAACAAAATAATTTTTTTGCAACAAATATAAGTTAATTTTACTATCAGTTTTACAACTTTTTAACACACACCCCAATATGATCCAATCAATTTGATTGCGGTTTGTTTCAATTAAAAACTTTAATATTTTTAATAATTCATAATTGGAAAAATTGGAAAAATTGTTGTGATATTTTTTTCTGTGCATGGATTGAGTATCTCGAATTACTTGAGTTGTGGTAACCCTTGTCGATGCCATGAAAGTAATTGATCCAATTAATTTTTAATTGATATATCTTCACAATCACTGAATTGATAGTATCAATCACCAAAGTCAATTAAAATATTAATTGGTCCAATCAATTTGATTGATTAGTATAATTCATATACTGTCATCACGAACCTAATTTCAATTGGATCGGATAAAATTTGCTTTTTCAAGAGGCTCAATAAGTAAAATTTATGTATCAGTTTATATGAGGGCTATATAATTATGGATCAATAAGAACCATTTTTGCATGGTGGAACGGATGAAATTTGACCTCCACGGAGCTCCGAATCAAATCTGGGGATTGATTTATATGCGGATATATAATTATGAACTAACACCGCGTACCTGATAGAATGAAATTTGCTCCTCCAAAAAGCTCCGCAAGCCCTATATGGGCTATTGTATTTTTGGAATGATTATTAGAAGGCATATACTAAATTTCAACCGGATCGGATGAAATTTATCCTCCCAGAGGTTCCGCAATCTAAATCTGGGGATCGGTTTACATGGGGGTCTATATAATTATGGGCCGATGTGGACCAATTTTTGCATGGTTATTCAAGTGGACATCTTGTTTCGTTCGGAAGTTAGCGTGATTTCAAAAGACCCAGAATATATACACATCATGGAGTCTGAGTCTAATATTTCGGTGTGGTAAAAACGTGGTAAAAACGGAATGACACAGTTACTTTAGAATCAGTTTAGATACTTTTCGAATTGATGGAGGTAAAAAATACCGATTTAAAAACAACAAAAAAAGCTAATTTCTTTAAGTGTGTGTCTTCATATATTTTTTGGCACTATTTGACCTTGATTTGAATTTGTAGAAAATAAAGAAATTGATATTTTAACAAAAAATATATGATGTAGTTTTGGAAATATCAAAGATTTCATTTATGTTCTTATGCTATGGTCACACTGAGCAAATATTTGACAGACTCGAAAAAGAATCCGTCGCCAGAGCCAAACCAGCAAACATTTTGAGCTCATATTAGATATATAACATCATGGTAGGCCTATTTTCCAAAAACTGTTTCCAGATATATGAAAATGGTCTGGTTCTGGCCTAGTGTGACCATAGCCTTAGGCCACCCATATATTAGGGTGGTACACGCAAAGTTTCCGAAATTTATTCTACTTTTTATATCTGACTTTGTTAGAAACTAAGTTAATTTTTAATTGTATATTATACCCTCCACCATAGGTATATTAACTTTGTCATTCCGTTTGTAACACATCGAAATATTGCTCTAAGACCCCATAAAGTATATATATTCTGGGTCGTGGTGAAATTCTGAGTCGATCTGAGCATGTCCGTCCGTCCGTCTGTTGAAATCACGCTAACTTCCGAACGAAACAAGCTATCGACTTGAAACTTGGCACAAGAAGTTGTTATTGATGTAGGTCGGATGGTATTGCAAATGGGCCATATCGGCCCACTTTTACGTATAGCCCCCATATAAACGGACCCGCAAATTGGCCTTGCGATTGCTCTTAGAGAAGCAAATTTCATCCGATCTGGCTGAAATTTGGTACATGATGTTAGTATATGGTCTCTAACAACCATGCAACCATGGTCCATATCGGTCCATATCGGTCTCTCTAACATCCATGCAAAATTGGTCCATATCCGCCCATAATTATATATAGCCCCATATAAACCGATCCCCAGATTTGAACTCCGGAGCCTCTTAGAGGAGCAAAAGTCATCCGATCCGATTGAAATTTGGTACGTGTTGTTAGTAATTGTCTCTAACAACCATGCCAAAATTGGTCCATATCGGTCCATAATTGTATATAGCCCCCATATTAACCGATCCCCAGATTTGAACTCCGGAGCCTCTTAGAGAAGCAAAATTCATCCGATCCGGTTGAAATTTGGTACGTGGTGTAATATATGGTATCCAACAACCATGCAGGAATTGGTCCATATCGGTCCATAATTATATATAGCCCCCATATAAATCGATCCCCAGATTTGGCATGCGGAGCCTCTAAGAGAAGCAAATTTCATCCGATCCGGTTGAAATTTGGTACGTGGTGTCAGCATATGATATCGGTTCATAATCATGGTTGCCACTCGAGCCAAAAATAATCTACCAAAATTTTATTTTTATAGAAAACATTTTCAAAATGTTATTTCTATAGAAAATTTTGTCAAATTTTTTTTCTATAGAAAATTTTGTCAAAATTTTATTTCTATAGAACATTTTGTCAAATTTTATTTTCTATAGAAAATTTGCCAAGAATTGTATTTCTATAGAAAGTTGCCAAAATTTTTTATTTCTATAGAAATTTTTTTTCAAATTTTATTTCTATAAATTTTTTTCAAAATTTTACTTCTATAGAAATGTTGTAAAAATTTATTTCTATAGAAAACTTTAAACTTAATATATACGTATTTAATCGGCCTTTTTTAGTTAATAATAATACCAGTATGGACCATGTGGTAATATATTACGGTGTTAGGAAGTTAAGATACCTTGCCATCGGCAAGTGTTACCGCAACCCAAGTAATTCGATGTGGATGACAGTCCTTTAGTAGAAGTTTCTACCAATCCATGCTGAGGGGTAATAAGCTTCGCCTGGCCGAACTTACGGCCCTATATACTGTTTAAAATCTGTTTTATTTTAATTAATCATATATATTCTCATCAGATTATAGATCATGGAAATACTTTTTG
Source organism: Haematobia irritans (assembly GCA_003123925.1). Lineage (NCBI taxonomy): Eukaryota > Metazoa > Arthropoda > Insecta > Diptera > Muscidae > Haematobia > Haematobia irritans. Next base: position 17,471 of record PGFW01028161.1, read on the forward strand.
CAAATGTCTCAATTATAGGCTCATGAATCTATAATGTCTGTAAGTATTATTTATTAGTTAGGCAATTTATTGAGTTTTATGATACAAATAATTTATTCCGGTTAAATAACCGATTTAAATACTAACTCTTTCAATATATGTATCATTCTTCAAAAAATGAACAGATATTGTGGTAAGAACAAATATTTTCTATGTCCTTAAAATACGAATGCCATTTTTATATCTTTTTTATTTTTATAGAAATATTGTGTCTATATTTATTGTCAAAGGTTTATTTCCTATAGAATATTTTGTGAAAATTTCATTTCAATGGAAAATTTGTGACAAAACTTTATTTCAATAGAAAATTTTGGCAAAATTTTATTTCTGTAGAACATTTTGTCAAAATTCTATTTCTATAGATAATTTTCCCAAATTTTTTTTCTATAGAAAATTTTGTCTAAATTTTATTTCTATAGAAAATTTTATAAAAATTTTATTTTTAATAATTAACAAAATTTTATAAATATGTTAGTTGGTATGAATAGTTTGAGATTCGCTCATTTATTTTTTTATTAAAATCGTATCGGGCGATATTTCTATAGAAAATTTAGTCAAAATTTTATATCTATAGAAAATTTCGTCCAAATTTTATTTCTGTAGAAAATGTTGTCAACATTTTTGTTCTATAAAAAATTTTGTCAAAACCTTATTTCTATAGGAAATTTTGTCAAAAGTTTTTTCCAATAGAAATTTTGTCAAAATTTTATTTCTATAGAAAAATTTGACCAAATTTTATTTCCATTAGAAATTTTTTATCAAAATTTTATTTCTATAGGAAAAAATTTTGTCAAATTTTATATCTATAAAATGAAAAAGTTTTCTCTAAGAATTTCAGATTTTATTTTCTATAAGAAATTTTTGGTCAAGCCATCCGCAAAATAAAAATTTTGTCAAAATTTTATCAAAAAATTTATTTTCTAATAAAAATTTTGTCAAACGTTTTTCTATAAAAAAATATTGACAAAAATTTATTTTTATAGAAAATTTTGTCAAAAATTTTATATCTATAGAAAATTTTTTGTCAAAATTGTATTTCTGTAAGAAAATTTTGTCAAACGTTTTTTTTCTAATTAAAAGAATTTTGTCGACCTTTATTTCCTATAGAAAATTTTGCAAAATTTTATTTCTATAGAAATATTTTGTCAAAGTTTTAATTCAGGAAAATTTTGTCATAAATTTTTCATTTTATTTCTATTAAGAATTTTGTCAACTTACTTAAAATTTGCAATTTTCTATAGAAATTTTTGTCAAATTTATCATATCTATAGAAAATTTGTTAAAATTTGTATTTCCTGTAGAAAATTTGTCAACGTTTTTTTTTTCTATAAAAAAATTTTGCAACTTTTTGAAATTTGTAACTTATTTCTATAGAATTTTGTCCAAAATTTTATTCTATAGAAATTTTGTCAAAATTTTATTTCTATAGAAATTTTGTCAAATTTTATTTCTATAGAAAATTTTGTCAAAAATTTTATTTCTATAGAAAATTTTGTCAAAATTTTATTTCTATAGAAAATTTTGTCAAAAATTGTATATTTATAGAAAATTTTGTCAAAATTGTATTTCTGTAGAAAATTTTGTCAAAATTTGTATTTCTGTAGAATAATTTTGTCAACCTTTTTTTTCTATAAAAATTTTGTCAAAACCTGTATTTCTATAGAAAAATTTTGACAAAATTATTTTTTTTCTAATTATATGATAAAAATTTTGTACAAATTGTATATCTATAGAAAATTTTGTCAAAATTGTATTTCTGTAGAAAATTTTGTCAACATTTTTTTTCTATAAAAAAATTTTGTCCACCTTAATATTTCTATAGAAATATTTTATAATAATATATTCTATAGAAATTTGTATTGTCAAAATTTTTAATTTTTCTACAGAAAATGTTGTCAAAATTTTTATTTCTATAGAAAATTTTTGTTCAAAATTTTATCAAAAATTGTATATGCTATAGAGAGTTTTGTCAAAATTGTATTTCTGTAGAAAATTTTGTCAACATTTTTTTCTATAAAAAATTTTGTCAAAATTTTATTTCTGCAGAAAATTTTGTCAACATTTTTTTCCATTTGTTTTGTTTTGTTATTGTTGGATTTGTTCTTTAAGCATTGTTGTTGTTTTTTCATTTCAACCATACATTGACTAAACTACAAGTGTAGCTTAACCAACAGAGGAAAAGAATGTTTGTCAAATTTATTTGGGCAAAGCCCTATAGACTGCAAGATGGTTGGATGGACGCACGTTTCGGAATTACCACATTCTATAAATAACTTTGTCGAAACCTTATTTCTATAGAAAATTTTGTCAAAAGTTTATTCCAATAGAAAATTTTGTCAAAATTTTATTTCTATAGAAAATTTTGTCAAAAATCTATTTCTATAGAAAATTTTGTCAAAATGTTATTTCTATAGAAAATTTTGTAAAAATTTTATTTCTATAGAAAATTTTGTCAAAATTTTATTTCTATAGAAAATTTTGTCAAAATTTTATATCTATAGAAAATTTTGTCAAAATTGTATTTCTGTAGAAAATTTTGTCAACATTTTTTTTCTATAAAAAATTTTGTCAAACCCGTTTTTCTATATAAAATTTTGACAAAATTTTATTTTTATAAAAAATTTTGTCAAAATCTTATTTCTATAGAAAATTTTGTCAAAATTTTATTTCTATAGAAAATTTTGTCAAAAGTTTATTCCAATAGAAAATTTTGTCAAAATTGTATTTCTGTAGAAAATTTTGTCACCATTTTTTTTCTATAAAAAATTTTGTCAAACCCTTATTTCTATAGGAAAATTTGTCAAAAGTTTATTCCAATAGAAAATTTTGTATATAACTTTTTTTTAACGAAATCTGTTCCTGTCTAACCACTGCCGTGTCCTGCAAGTGGTCGATTTTCGGTCTTAGCCCCCACTTTCTCCCTATTTCATTTTTGCACGAGTACAAGGGTATAGTGGCTGTTCTCGCACTTTTACAAAGTGCAGCTTAAAGTACAAACCTGTCTAATATAACCCCAAGGTATTTTGCGCACTCACCAAAGGGATTTTCAATACCACCTAAGGAGATGGGTTTAACCTAGAGAATTTTTGAGGATGTGAAATTTCCCTGACTGCTGAAGCCACATACCCCCTCCCTCATGTTCTGAATTCGCAAAACGCAAGATTTATTTCTGAACCATAGTGATATATAATTCGAAATTTTTATACATAATTCTTATAGATAAGAAATTTAATTAGAACAAATTTAATGGCAAAACATGGATAAAAAGTTATTTATGATTCCAAATTTAGCGTTTTACGAATTTGAAAACCAGGACGTATACAGGGCTTTATTTCATTTGGGTTTTGGGTTCTTATTTCTTGGGGGCTTGTTTCCCGAAGCCGACGAAAGCGGGCAGAATAAACAATAAATAGTCCAAGTATCAAATGCGTAAGACTTAAATTTTAAAGTGTGTCTCAAATGTATGCTTAATGTAATTCCTCGCTTCTGTCTAGCTCGAAAACAATACCCAAATTATTTATTTAAATTTTTTTCGAATTAGATAAGCTTTTTTCAGTGCAATTTCTTCCTCTAAGCATTCTTTGGAATGAGTGTATATTCGTCCGACTCTTCCTACTAAAGCTGCATCATTTATTGAGGACAATTTCACCAAATTTGAGGAAACATTTAGCTGATGCAGATGCAGAAAGGTTAACAACTTCAAATACATGGATCAGCCAAAGTTCATTAACTTGAGATAAGAAATTAACTTTTATACCATATAAACTCACCTTTTTAAGGTATCACAATGAAATTCAAAATCAAATTAAATATCTGTCAGATTGTATATCGTGTTTCGTCAACTTTTATGTATTTTATTTACCAAAGCAATTGCCTATCATAAATCATACAAAAAATTTGAAGATTTTCACATTCATTCTGTTATTACCTATAATTTTGTGCTTTGTCTCTTGATGGCCATTTGTTGATAAAGATTATCAAGCACCCGCATCGTATTTCGAGTAATACATCCTGCAATACTGCGAAATAAAAGCTCTAGATAAATATTGTAAAAATTTGTCCCAAGTTTGGAAATTGGGGATATAAGAACATTACCCGATAAAAAAAAAAACAAATAAAGTATATTTACAGACTTGGCCAATGAAAAATATAGAAATAAAGCCTATTACAGAAACGCAGTAAGAAATTCGGAAATTAGAATTTTCCACTAAACACAGAGAACCAATATGATCACCTCAAACATATTTGAAGAGAAAAACAAAAATAGGATCACATGTTTGAAAAAAAGAGAGAGGATTTTCCTGCATGGTTGTTGGATACCCTATATAACATCACGTACCAAATTTCAACCGAATGGGAAGAATGTTGCTCTTCCAAGAATATATGGGGCCTATATATAGTTATGGACCGATATCGACCAATTTTGACATGGGTGTTTGAGGCCATATATTAACATCACGTACCAAATTTCAACTGAATCAGATGAATTTTGGTCTTCCAAGAGGCTCCGGAGGTCAAATCTGGTGATTGGTTTATGTGGACCGATATGGACCAATTTTTGCATGGTTGTTAGAGACCATATACTAACACCATGTACCAAATTTCAGCCGGATCGGAAGGTATAAGAGAAGACTTCGGAGGGTATAAAAATACTTCGATCCAAATATTTTGATGCGAGTTCTTTTAAAATATGGATTTTTTTTGCTACCTATGTGGCTTTAAATCTAGGATCAATAAAATTAAAATTAGGATACAGATCTAATTTATTGAATTTCCATTCTATTTTCCCGTATATTAATAAAGCTATTCACGTACAAACAAATGCCAGTTTAAAAATCTAAAATATGACGGATACTTCGAAGTAAAAAAATTTTCTTAATTCCAAAAAAAAAAAAAACTCTAAACCAAAGATGCTCAAAATAAGTCTTAGCCTATATTTCAAAAATAAGTCTTAGCCTATATTTGAAGCTTTTTTTAACTTAAATCAGAGATTCAACATTTCAGTTAATTTAAGGACGATTTCCTTAAATCAAAAATGTTTTTTTTTTACTTTAAGGAAAATTTTTTCTTTAGTTTAAAGATATCAACTTTAACGAAGCGACGCAAATTTTCAAAATGTGTGTCCTAAATTTAATGAAAACAATCTTTGAAGCAAAGATTAAAAACTTTCTTTTAATTAAAATTTCAAAGAAGTTTGTCCTTAATAGTGTGTAAATTACGCATCCAAAAATTTAGGTTGCGTAATCTTTAATATCACGTAAATATTTTTTAGGACATCAATCGTAGTAAGTTTGTTTTTTTTTTCGATTACATAAAAGAAAGTCCTCTCAAATAACTTTCCATGTGTCATAAATTTGCACTAAACCTCACTAACAGGTTGGCTGATAAGTCCCCGGTCTAACAAAGAAAAACACATTTTTTTTGTCAAAATTCGTTTTTATTATTCAACATAGTTCCCTTCAAGAGCGATAAACGATTATAACGACCTTCCAATTTTTTTATACCATTTTGGTAGTACTCCTTCGGTTTTGCCTCAAAATAGGCCTCAGTTTCGGCGATCACCTCTTCATTGCAGCCAAATTTTTTCCCTGCGAGCATCCTTTTGAGATGTCTGAGAACAAGAAAAAGTCGCTGGGGCCAGATCTGGAGAATACGGTGGGTGGGGAAGCAATTCGAAGCCCAATTCATGAATTTTTGCCATCGTTCTCAATGACTTGTGGCACGGTGCGTTGTCTTGGTGGAACAACACTTTTATCTTCTTCATATGGGGCCGTTTTGCCGCGATTTCGACCTTCATGGTTTTTTTTGATGGTTTTTCGCTTCTCAAGATAATCGATAAAAATTATTCCATGCGTATCCCAAAAAACAGAGGCCATTACTTTGCCAGCGGACTTTTGAGTCTTTCCACGCTTCGGAGACGTTCACCGGTTGCTGCCCACTCAGCCGACTGTCGATTGGACGCAGTTTCATCCATTGTCACATATCGACGGAAAAACTCAAGTGCATTACGAGTTAACAGCTGCAAACACCGCTCAGAATCATCAACACGTTGTTGTTTTTGGTCAAATGTGAGCTCGCCGCGCACCCATTTTGCACAGAGCTTCCACATATCCAAATATTGAAGAATGATATGACCAACACGTTCCTTTGATATCTTTAAGGCCTCTGCTATCTCGCTCAACTTCATTTTACGGTCATTCAAAATCATTTTGTGGATTTTTATGATGTTTTCGTCGGTAACCACCTCTTTCGGGCGTCCACCGTCCTCCGTGCTCATTTCACCACGCTTGAATTTTGCATACCAATCAATTATTGTTGATTTTCCTGGGGCAGAGTCCGGAAACTCATTATCAAGCCAAGTTTTTGCTTCCACCGTATTTTTTCCCTTCAGAAAACAGTATTTTATCAAAACACGAAATTACTTTTTTTCCAATTTTTTTCACAATAACAATAGTTGCTTCACAAAAGACGCTCTATCTCACAAACTAATTGACTTACAGACGTCAAATTTTGACACGAATCATTTGAGGGTTGGTACTATATAAAAACAAAATACATTTAATACTAGCGACGCCATCTATGTGTCAGACCGGGGACTTATCAGCCAACCTGTTAACTCTGGTGAATTAGCGCATTTCTGTAAATGTGCGGCTATGTGGGGACTATACCCAAATTTGAATCGTTATACACAGGACAAAATTTCACGAACATTTTTCCAATTTAAGTCTTAATTGAGTTAAAAAAAAAATTCAATTAAAAATTTAATTTAATAATATCAATTATATCAAATTGCATATACCCGAGGTGACCAACTTTCAACGCCTATAGACCAGCCCTTGGACCCATAAAATTGCAAACATTATTTCCAAAGATCGATTTGGAACTACTATGTGATGGTCGCTCCCCGCTCGTATTCATCGACTTTGATTGAATATCAGCCATTGCTTACATATCAGCCATCCTGTATATGGGAGCGATAATAAACTGGTAAAAGCCGTGTGTCAAGCAGATCGGACTAAAAATAGGTCAATCTGGAAATCGTTTTATATTAAGGTTATATCTAAATGTGATATCACGGATATTTCGGAGGAACGCAAATATTCAAAGATTGGTGTCCTAAACTTAATTAAAATTTCTTTTTATTTTAAATAAATTTGTTATTCATATTGTATTGATATAGGTATAGAGGACTTAGCCAATATGAAATGCTAGAAACAAAATCAAAATAGCACAGGGTATCTATGATTCTACCTCAATTGATTTGTTTTTTTATTTACTTTTAAATTTAAACAAAACAAAAATAGAGAAAGGTTGCGAATTAGATTTGATGTAATCAATAAATTTTCGTATCCAGTTAAAACACCAACCCATTATCTTATCATCTTAGTCATTTATGAAATCGTTTTACCTATTAAATGATAAAAAAATGCAGAACATTTGTACTTCACACAAAAACAAAGTGATACAAATTTAAATGAATAAAAATACCACCGGCATTGTCCATGTATTGGCGAAATATGATAAAAAAAACATAAGGCTTAGGGTCTTAAAAAATATTTTACATACGTATAATTTAGAACTGCACTCAGAGAAAATATACTGCTATTCAAACCCAAACATAGTCTGTTATTTTTTAAAAATTTTTGCTAAACTGGCAAACAATCTGCAATGGGACTTCTAGATTTAATGATCCATTTTATATACTGATCTACTCAACAATTTATATCAAGAAAATACTCCAATTTGTATATTTAAGATTTTCATGTTCCAAATTTCAAAGATAAGAGTCCCATTGGAACTCCGGTTTCTATATAATTGTTTCAGTAATTGTAGATCAAACTCAAACAAAGTTTATTGGATCCAGAGATTTTGACCTTCCCTTAAGTGTTTTCATTATTGATTCTGAGGCCAGAAGAATGCGTTTCATTAAAATAAAGACATTTTTATCGACGTATCTGGCTTAAAATCTAGGGTAAAAAAAATTAAAATTATAATAAATATTCAAATATGCAATTGTCAAATAAGTCTTAGCCTATATTTTGAAGGCGTTTTTATTTATACATCTAAAGATCAATATATCCAGTTTAATTTAAGGACGATTTTCTTTAATCACAAATGTGTTCTTTACTTTAAGGAAAATTTGCCTTAGAATACGGCTTTAACGGAAGGACGAAATTTTATAAAAATTTTTTTGAAGCAAAGATTATAAACTTTATTTTAACTAAAATTTAATTTTTTTAAGAAATTTGTCTTTACTATTTAGAAATTGACAAAAAAATGTTTTATGGAAATTTTTGTCAAAGAAAATAAAATGTTTTGAATAATGGTTAGAGGTTTAGGTTTAGGATATGTCGGCAACCGATGTATCGAGCCTTCACTTAGGACTATTAGTCCATTTGGATACCACAGTGGTTGACTTTCTCCTCTTACACTAGAGTGCTGCCGATTCCATAGTTAAGCTCAAATGGAACAAGGACCTCCTTTTTATAGGCCGAGTCGAACGGCATTCATCCTTGCAGTTGAAACCACTTTTAGAGAAGTTTTGAAAACCCCTCAAAATGTCACCAACATTACTGAGGTGGGATAATCCAGCCGAATGAAAAAGTTTTGTGGTGTTCGTGTCGTAGCAGGAATCGAACCCACGACCTTGTGTATGCAGCGGGCATGCTAACCATTGCACCACGGTGGCTCCCTTGTAATAATGGAAATTTAACAAAATTTTCTGTAGAAATAAAATTTTGGCAAAATTTTCTGTAGAAATAAAATGTTGGCAAAATTTTCTACAGAAATAAAATTTTGGAAAAATTGTCTATAAATAAATTTGATAAAAATTTTCTATAGCAAATAATATTTGATAAAAATTTTTATAGGAAATGATAAACTTTGACAAAATTCTGAAAGAAATATAAATCTTGAACAAAAATTTTCTATAGAAATAAAATTATTGATAAAAATTTCTAATACGAAATAAATTTTTGAACAGAAATTTTTCTAATACGAATATAAATTTGACGAAAAATTTTCTATAAGAAAATTAGATATATTTGGGGCATAAGTTATCTATAGAAATAAAAGTTGATAAAATTTCTATGTAATAAAATTTATTGACAAAATTGTCTATAGAAAATCAAAATTTTGATAAAAAATTCTATAGACAATAAATTTTTGAACAGATTAATAAACTTTATTTTAATTAAAATTTCAGTTTTTTAAGAAAATGTTGTTCTTTAATTTCAGTAAATGAAAACATTTTTTTTAATTTTATAGAAATTGTTTAAAGAAATAAATTTCTATAGAAAATGGAAATTTACCAAATTTTCTAAATAGAAATAAAAATTTTGGGAAAATTTTTCTACAAAGATAATAATTTTGACTAAATTTTCTAATAGAAATAAAATGTTTGACAAAATTTTCTACAGAAATAAAAATTTTGAAAAAGTTTCTATAGAAATAAAAATGTTAACAAAATTTTTTCATAGAAATAAATATTTTAACAAAAATTTCTATAGAAATACAATTTTTGACTAAAATAGTTTATAGAAATAAAAATTTTGGCAAAAAATTATGCTATAGAAATAAATTTTGATAAATAATTCTAATAAAAATAATAATTTTGAACAAATTTGTCTATAAGAAAATAAAATAGTGATAAAAATTTCTATAGAAAATAAATTTGACAAATTGTCTATAGAAATAAAATGTTTGATAAAATTCTAAATAGAAATAAAAGTTTGACAAATTATTCTACTAGAAAGTAAAATGGTTGGCCAAAAAATCTAAATAGAAAATTACAATTTTGAATAAAAATTCTAAAATAGAAACAAATTTGAAAAGAATATTCTATAGAATGAAAATGCTTGACAAAAATTTTCAATAGGATTAAATTTTGACAAACTTATATGAAATAGAATTTTTTGATAAAATTTGTCTATATAAAATAATTTTTTGAACAATTTTCTATATGAAATAAATTTTGACAAAATTTTCTATAAAATAAAATTTGAAAAAATTTCTTAGTAGAAATAGAAAATTTGACAAATTTTCTATGGAAAATAAAATTTTGACAAAATATTCTATTGAAATAAACTTTTGAAAAAATTTTCTATAGAAATTAAAGTTTTAAACAAAATTCTTCTATAGAAATTAAATTTTGATAAAAATTTCTATAGAAATAAAATTTTGACATAAATTTTCTATAGGAATAAAATTTGACAGATAGTTTCTATAGAAATAGAAATTTGACAAAATTTCTATGGAATAAAATTGTGTACAAATTTCTTTAGTAAATAGGAAATTTTGAACAAAATTATCTATAGAATAAAACTTTTCAAAAATTTTCTATAGAAAAATAAAATGTTGACAAAACCTTGGTTCTATAAAATAAATTTTGATAAAACTTTTCTAAAAGGAAGTAAAATTTGAACAAATTTCTATAGAAATAAAATTTTGACAATATTTCTATAGAATAGAATAATTGACAAAATTTTCTTTAAATATAGAAATTTGTACAAAAATTTTTAATAGAAAATAAATTGTTGAAAATTTCTATAGAATAAAAGTCGTTGACAAATTTTTCTATAGAATAAAATGTTGACAAAATTGTCTATAGAAAATTAAATTTGAATAAAATTTCTATAGAAATAAAATTTTGAACAAAAATTTTCCATAAAGAAATAAATTTGACAAAATTTTCCTATGAAATAAAATTCTATAAGAACAAGGAAAACCAAAACAACAATAATGATTGAAGAATAACACAACAATAACAACAATAAAAACGAATGATCAGAGGAATCATTCAAAATAAACCAAAGCCAACTGCACCAAATCGATGATTTTGAAATTAGCAAGAGGAAAAAGAGAAATGGTTTGTACAAAGATTTTATTCGCAAAAGCCGACTATCATGAAACCTTTTTTCGAAGGTTCAAGTGTGGTTCACTTTGGGCTTTAGTGACTAATCAGATTTTCTCATAATTGGGCTTGATAGTGTTTGCCGCATAAGTATGTGATGCTGATGAGCGAATTGGTAATTCCGAAAATTTGCGTGCGTCCAATCCACCATCCTTGCAGTCTATAGGGCTTTTGGCCAATAAATTTGACAAACATTTATTGTTCCTCTAAAAAAAGAAAAAAAAAAAATGTGTTAAACTTGTAGTTAGTCAATGCAATGTGTTTTTTAAGAGCTGAAATCAAAACAACAATATAATTAAAATTTTTAACAAAATTTTCCTATAGAAATTAACATTTTGACAAAATTTTCTCTATAGAAATAAAATTTTGACAAAATTTTCTATAAAAATAAAATTTTGAAAAATTTTCTATAGTAAAATTTTGACAACAATTTCTGAGAAAAAATATTTTGAAAAAATTTTCTATAGAAAGATTAAAATTTTTGACAAAATTCCCTTCAATTGAAATAAAATTTGACAAAATTGTCTATAGAAATAGAAAATTTGACAAAATTTTCTATAGAATAAGATTTTGACAAAAATTTTCTATATAAATAAAATTTCGACAAAATTTTCTAATAAATAAAGATGTTGACAAAATTTTCCTTAAAGAATAAATTTTTTGACAAAATTTTCATATAGAAACTAAAATTTTGAGAAAGTTTCTATAGAAAGATAAATTTAACAAGTTTTCTATAGATATAAACAAGATTTTCTATAGAAATAAATTTTCTATAGGAAAAGTTTCCTATATA
>PGFW01028161.1:35992-48088 GCA_003123925.1 Haematobia irritans
TTTAGAAAAATTAGATTAATTTTAGAAAATTTAATTAAACTGTATTAGAACGTAGAGTGTACGGCCAATATCACAAAAATAAGTAAATAATTTTAGACAATTTCAAGAAAATCTACACTCCAAAAAAAGTTTACTTGTATCCGAAGATTTTGACCTTCCCTTAAGGATTTTGGTATTGATTCCAAGCCAAAGATGCGACTTCTTTAAAATAAAAGAAAAATTTTAGCGACCTATATGGCTTTAAATCTAGACCAATAAAATTAAAAATTATCATTTTCTTTTTCTCGTTTTATTAATAGGTACTCACTGTACAAACAAATGCCAAGTTTAAAAATCAAATTATAGAACGGATAGTTCAATGTAAAAAATGTTTTCTTAATTCCAAAAAAACTTTAAACCAAAGGCGCTAAATCCTCAAAATAAGTCTTAGCCTATATTTGAAGCGTTTTTATCTTAAATCTAAAGTTTCAATATTTCAGTTAATTTAAGAACAATTTCTTTAAATCAAAAATGTATTTCTTTAGTTTAAGGGAAATTAGGCTTAGTTCAAAGACATCCGACTTTAACGGAGGGACGCAAATTTACAAAATTTGTGTCCTAAATTTAATGAAAAAAAATTTTTAAGCAAAGATTATAAAATTTATTTTGATTAAAATTTCATTATTTTAAAGAAATTTGTCCTTAATATTTTGTAAATAAAACGGGAGCCACCGTGGTGCAATGGTTAGCATGCCCGCCTTGTATACACAAGGTCGTGGGTTCGATTCCTGCTTCGACCGAACACCAAAAAGTTTTTCAGCGGTGGATTATTCCATCCAGTAATGCTGGTGACATTTCTGAGCGGTGTCAAAGCTTCTCTAAGTGGTTTCACTGCAATGTGGAACGCCGTTCGGACTCGGCTATAAAAAGGAGGTCCCTTGTCATTGAGCTTAACATGGAATCGGGCAGCACTCAGTGATAAAAGAGAAGTTCACCAATGTGGTATCACAATGGACTGAATTGTCTAAGTGAGCCTGATACATCGGGCTGCCACCTAACCTCTCCTTGTAAATTTTGCATCCTAAAATTTAGGTTGCGTAATCTTTAATATCACGTAAATATTTTTTTCAGTGTATTAGACAAAATTATTATTTTTCACTTATTAAAGAAAATGTCGTAGTTTGAAGGAACAAATTGGAGTTCAAAATTGCAAAAATGTTTTTAGTGCCATACGAAGTTCAAGATGGACACATTAAAATTTCAAATTTTAAATAATATCTGAACTATTTGTGGGAGATCGAGAAAAAAATTTAGTTAATCTTTATGTTATATGTTGTGTGTAATGTTTCCTCCGTTTTAAGTTAATTTAACTAAAGTACGCAAAATTATATGAAATCATAAAACTTCTTAAAAAACATAAAACTCCATGAAAAAAAGTTTCACTTTTTTTAGTGTATGCACTTGCTTGATCATAATTGGGCCATAAATATCCTCGGGAGGTCTCTTTCCTCCTGTGCTATGGGCGGTGGTCGAGCTCCGAAAAACGGTTTAACTTGAGTGTATGCACTTGCCGGATCTTAATTGGGCCATAACTATCCTCGGGATAATCATTAACATGGAATCGGGCAGCACTCAGTGATAAGAGAGAAGTTCACCACTGTGGTATCACAATGGACTAAATAGTCTAAGTGAGCCTGATACATCGGGCTGCCACATAACCTAACCTAACCTATCCTCGAGATGTCTCTTTCCTTCTGTGCTATGGGAGGTGGTCGAGCCCCGAGAACAGGTTTAACTTTGTAGTTTCTCACCGCTTCAGCTACAGTATCCTCATGAATCCTGTAGACGCCAGACAAACCATGCTCAATTTCCCCCACTTGTGTTTTGAAACCATACCGTCCACTGCTCCCATATTTACAATAGCCATCACACGACTGTCTCAGTTGCAACTGAGGCAAACGATCTTTGATCCCTTTTAGAAGAAGAATTCCGGCGAACGTTCGTTTTTACCAGTTTCAAGAATTCCTTGCATTGCTTTGGTTGGCCGACAACGTGCTTGGGTCGACTGGTCCTAATTTCTTTGGGATATCAAAGCATTTCTGTGTTCCTTGAAAAAAGAAAGGAAATTCCCAGATGGTCAAAATGGAAAAAATTGAAAATGTCACCCTTTTTACAATCTTTTGCAAACATAGCGTTACTTTTTCAAAATTAGCAAAAAATATTATTTTAATTGAAAGCTTATAACAAATATAAAAGAAATTTATTTAACGAGTTAAAATTCAAAAATAAAAATTGAAAAACAAATAAACTTTTCCCATAGCCGAGGGGACCAATTTTAAGAGGCTTATCAGAAGGATTCCGACCCACCTAGGATCTCAAAATTTAGCTCACTACTTGGATATTTCAATTAAAAATTAATTGGATCAAATACACCCAAAGAAATTTGTTAGAAGGGACAGCAGAAAAGTGTGCTAAAACAGCAGAAAGTCTGCTGAAAAAGGGACAGCAGTCACTGTTAGCTGAAATAGCGAACATTTCCTGCTATTTTTTAAGCTCGGATTAACACTAAAACATGTTTATTATTTGGCTAAAACAAATAAAAATGTCAACTTAGGAGCTATCCTAATATAATACTTAACACAATATTTTTATGAATATCTATAGTATTTGACAAAAAAATCTGAATATTTATCGAATTGGCATAACAGCAAACAAAATGTTTGCTGATCGTATTTAGGAGCTTGTAAGTATATTACAGTGCAAAAATATACCAAAAACTACTTTTGGTTCTTAAATATGCTTTGGGAAAAATTTATAACCTAAAAATTGTATAAATTGTTGTTCATTAGGCCCTGAAGTACAAAAATATAATAGCAGACATCGACTGCTGTTTTTAGCATACTTTTTTCTATGAGTGTACTTTCCTGATTCCTTGTTGATGGCCAAAACTTTTGTGTAGTTTTGGCCATCAACAAGGTCCTTCAAAGTTTCGCTTTCCTACACTGAAAAAAATATTTACGTGATATTAAATATTACGCAACCTAAATTTTAAGATGCGAAATTTACAAAAAATATTAGGACAAATTTCTTTAAAATAAATTGAAATTTAAATTAATAATAAAGCTTATATAAAAGTTTCATTAAAAATATGCATTTTGTATATATGTAGATAAAAAAAAGTTACACATATTACATGTATAAATTTACATAAATACATATTTAACTAGATTGTTTAATAAAAAAAAGCTATGACATTTTCGTTTGTGCTACTACATCTTATCTCTCCAACTAGGCATTCAGCTTATTGTCAAAGTAACTCTTTAACAGCAGCCAATAATCCAAAATTGATTAAACCCAAATATAAATAATATAAATTTAATTTAAATATTTCCCATTTCTCTTTTAAAATGAGACCTAAGCGTTTTGATTTGGATGTTGCCAGGGATTTCTCCTCGCCAAACGATGATTTGAGGCAGCATTTGGACATGACCCAAAATGCGGTCATGCGATTTTGTGTTTGAAGAGTTGATTCAATGCCTCGAATTAAATCGTTGGTTTTCAAAATCAATAGCATTTGACGATCAACTTGTTCCAGAACATCTGAAATGTGAGGTAGAACGAGTGAGGTGTTTTGTTGTAGAGTATCTTTCTGCAAATGAAAAAAAGCACACAATGGTTAAATGTATTCCACAAGAGACATTTGTATAGCGCTTACCTCTTCATTAGTATATTTAACTTTATTGACTCCTTTCACCAGAGTTTCCCAAGGTCTTCCGGTTACCATACAAACAAATAGGCCATACAAATCGCCTTTAATTCCTAAATTTTGTGCATATTTACGCATATTCGAGCGATCCACACTCAAAATACTCATCCATAATTTCGAATAATTATAACGAAATTGATCGCTTAAATTCGCATAGAGTCCATGATCGAGTAAGATGATCTCTACACCTTTACCAGGTGGCTTGCGTACCAATATATTGCCAGGATGAGGATCACTGTGTACAAAGCCAGTGTTGAAAATCATTTCCGAATATAATTGTCCAATTTTATTCGATATTGAAAATGGATCAATATTGTTCTTCTTGATGTATTCCAAATCGTTAACCTGGCCACCTTCTATGTATTCCATAACCAAAACTCTTGGCGAACAAAAATCCCAATAAATTTGGGGGATTTTAAGCCATTTGTACTTTTTGAATTGCTCTTGGACTTTTTCAGCATTTTTACCTTCATTCAAAAAATCCAATTCAATGGGCAAATTCTTTTTAGATTCATCCACAAGCCATTGAATTTTAAAATCGGGAAATATTAGAGCCAACACCTTAACAGCTACTTCCATGGTGGCCATATCGACACGCGAATTTCCTTTCACATAGGGATGTTGTACTTTAACGGCAACCACTTCTCCTGTTTTCAATGTGGCCTTATGCACCTGAGCCAAAGAGGCTGTACCCAAGGGCTGCCTCTCGAAATTATCAAACAAATCATCGGGATTTCGCTTCAAATCTTGTCTGATCACTTTGTATAGATCTTCAATGGGATTTTGTGGAGCATTGGAATGCAATACCTTCATAGTTTGTACAAACTCTTTGGGTAATAGATAATCCAGGGCCCCAATATGTTGACCCACCTTAATGTAGACACCTTTATTAACACAAATCAATTGAAGTAAACGTTGTGCAGCTATGGTGTGTACACGACTTTTTTCTGCCTTATACTCAGCTGAATTCTTATCCCATTCGCGATAATATAATTCTCGTTTATATGTCAGGGCAACATCCACCACCGCGACTGCCGAACGTCCTAGACGAACAATTCCCAAGGCATTTAAATCATAATCATTGGTATGTAAACTTAGACCGGTTCCAATGGCACTGGCGCCCAGGACGCTGTATGTTAACACACGTCTGAACATCTTCCCTTAGATGTCAAATGGTATGGCACTTTTGTTTTGGTGTGGAGGCACTAGAGGAGTAGAAAGCAAAATGTTTTCAATAGATTATGCATAAATTAAAATATTTTAAATATTTTATGTGTGTTTGGAGGAATAGATAGTAGATTTGTTTTTACTTTGGGTTTTATTTAGCGCGATAAGTTTTATAAACGATAGACTGATGTAAAGGTTACTACTCATTAATAATCCGTATTTATCTTCCATGAAAATCTCTGAAAGGGCAAATAATGTTTAAAAAACGTAGATATAACACTGAACAAAATATTGTCGTGAGGCCAAATATTTGATGTCCTTAAAATGCGAATGCATATTTTTCTGTTGTCACCTGCTCTGTTCATAATTTCAAACTGAAATAACTTGCTCTTGTTCACTCAAGCCCCACAGTCTTTATTCTCTTGCCTATGGGGCACAACGTCATTTACGGGCTAGCGAGCGGTAGATTTTGTTTTCGGAACATTGTAGCCCTAAATTAAAATGTCCGAAAATAATAACTCGTTATTTAACACGCTGATATTAATTGTTTCAGTTTATGAAAAAATATTTCCTATTCAAAAGGTAAAAATGAGTAATGCATTTAAAGAAAAATCTAAAGAAAACCCACTGTCAATGTCAATGATTTACATAATGTTTAATAGATATGCGGAAACACGTCACAGACGCATTAAAAAGCACTCTTCAAGAAAACAAAAGTGAAATTTCTTTTACATTAATTCATCGTTTATTTCATCATTCATTCTTTCCCTAAGTGTGGGCATATGTTTCTCTGGTTCGCGGAATTCTCATTTCTGTGCGTTAACGCATTCATCAATTCGCTTCTTCTGTATTCTAAAAACTACCGGTAAATAGTGAAAGTCTAGTGCCAAATATTAAAAAGTTTTTATTAAAAGAAACATGTAAAACAATAACAAGAGTTGCTACGAGTGCCTCTTTGAAAAACTCTGAATTGAGTTAAGGCGAGAGGAAAACAGTGTTGTCAATCGTACAAAAATATTAATTTTGTATACACAGTGAATTATAAAACGCATTTTGATTATAATGGGGAAGAAACAACTAATACAATTTTACAAAAAAAAATCACGAAAATTTTGGTCACTTAAAGGTGGGGTATTAAAGTTCGGGTTTTAAGGCCGATTAAATCGTCCATTCTTCACGATTACTTTTCTTTAATAATCCATTTTAAGGAATACAACTCTGCTGAAATTTTGCTTTAAGCTATACCCTATCATAAGTTGATAACTGAAACCAAATATGTATAATTTTATGTACTTTTTTTTACTGATTTAGTTTTTATTTAAGCGGCTAAATCGAACTTAGTTACTCACCTAAGGTCTTAATTGAGTTTTTGTAAAAATATTCAATTAAAAATTTAATTGATTCAACAAATTTTTGAACTGAAACAAAAATCAATCACAAAAATTAATAGTATCAATTAATTTTTTAATTAGATGAATTAATTTTTTATTTGACTTTCAATTAATTTTTTAACTGATACTACCACTTCTGTTGTTGAAGACATTTCAATTAAAAAATTTTGTAGATCAATTAATTTCGTGATTTAATCAGATTTTTTTTTGTGTTTTTGGTGGTAGAAGGGTGTATTTCTAACCCAAAGATATGGCCGACCGTACAACATGTAAGTACACCTGTTATGTTCAGTTTTCTGCGTTTACAGTGCTTACATTTTTCTAATCTACTTGTTGTGTTGCCTACAGAATTAACGCATCGGCATATCTGGGTTAAAGTGAAACTGTTTAAGAAATGTGTTGTCGCAAAATCATAGTTTTAGAGATATCAAAACCTGAAAATTTATATTTTTTAAATTGTCGCACTCTAATGAACTTCATAATTGTTCAGGGAAATTTTTTATGTTTTAAGGTGGGTACTAAGTTCGGGTTTGGCCGCTAACATCAAAAATAACTCTGTAAAAGCACAATTAATTTTATTATATATTATATTAATTTTAATATATATTTTAGGCGAATAATTTAAAGCACAATTAAGTTAATTCTACATTAAGAAAAATAACCGTGATTCAAATGATCTTAACTAGATCATCATTATCGCGCTAATTTACAATTTTCGGCATTTTATTTACAATTTTCAATAGAAAAGGTTTCCTTCACATTAATAATTTTTTGGTTTGCTTTAGTTACATGAGAGAGAAAAAAAGAGAAACAAAATTATACCCAAATGAAGCATAATCAATTATACTTAAATTTCAAAAATTTCGCACAAAGTAGTCTGAATCTTCGTAGTAATGCTGAACCAATATGTTGTCTATCTTGAACTTCGTATGGCACAGAAATTATTTAAACATATTCGTAACCAAATATGTTTATTGGAAAAAAAATATAAAATTTCCATTAACCATACACAAAAAAAAATCAGTTGTTAAACTAACGTTCTTTTTACTGAAAAAAAATTATTTGTTTTTAGTTAGATTTTATTATTTTTTCTTCAAAATTCCCGTAGCCAAATCGACTATATCTCAAAACATTTTATGAAATTATAGGTGGACATTAAAGTTCAATTTGAACTAAAGCAAAGAAAAATTTTCGTACGATTTTTTCCCAATATTAAGAATGACACTAACTTGTATGGTTACAAATAGTCATGTATTCTGGCGTCAATTGGTTTTCTTCTTTAACTTTTTAGTTCATTTTTTCTTCTATGATAGGCGAGTTAATTCGTGAACTGATAGTCAAAATGTACAAAGTGCATTAAATATTATCCTGGTTTTAACATAACAACGCTTTGTGGAATTTCTCAAAATGTGGTAGGACATTTTATTAAATTTTCGCAACGCAAGATAGTTCATTTCTTCCTAGAAAACAATTTACTTTGTTTTCGGATGTTGTTTTCTCATTTTTCTGTTTAGCCAGATTTACCTGTAGTACATAATTAATTGCTTTGAGTGGGAGGTTAAGAAAAACGTGTAGATAATGTTCTAATGCGTCATACCAGGCCACAAAAACATTTATTTGGTGAATATTAGTTCTTCAACAACCATTATTTAAATCTGATACACAATTTCCAACTTTTTATACCCACCACCATAGGAGATGGTGACGGGGCTATAATAGTTTGTCATTCCGTTGTAACACATCGAAATATCGCATTTCCGACCTATTATAGAATAATATATATTCTTGAATCAAGGGAGAAATTCTAAGACGATATAGCGACCTGTCCGTCTGTCGGGCCTGTCTGTCTGTCTGCGTTGTAATAACGCTACAGTCTTCAATAATAGAAGCAAATCGTGGCTGCAATCTTGCCCACAAAATCGTCTTTGTCTGCAGGCAGGTCAAGTTCGAATAGATGGCTATAATCGGTCAGGTTTTGATATAGTCCCCATTATTTAAACCGGACTCCTCCCGATTTTGAGGGTCTTGGGCCTTATAGAAATCGTAGTTTTTATCCAATTTTTCCTGAAATTTGAAATTCTACAGGTATTTTATGACCTAAGAGGTGTGCCAAAAATTGGCTGACTACTCGGTCTACTGTTTTGGTATAGCCCCCATATTAGGACTTGATCTTCCGATTTTACTTCTTGGGCTTATTAGAAAACCGCAGTTTTTACTTTCAATTTTACCTGAATTGAAATCTGAGGTATTGTTGGACCACAAATAAGTGCTGCCAAAAATTGTGAGTATCGCGTCCGTATTTGGTATAGGCCCCCATATAGACGATCATTCCGAATTTTACTTATTGGGCTTAATAGAAACCGCTAGTTTTTATTCAACTTAGTGCTGTATATACTTGTTCAATTACACTTTGTCTTGGCTTCGACCTTATTCGAGTAATAAGAAACAAAAAGAAATTACACGCGCCCGACATCAAGGGCAAACAAGAAGGATAAACGTTGATTGCTCGAGATGACATAACGGTTAGTAGCTAAATTATTACACGTTTCTAGTTGAAAACGCGCCGAAAAATCCCATACATCCTTGGAAACATATTTGACACACTGTTTGGCATTCTTATGGAATAATTTATTGAGAGAGTAGATGAAAATGAGAAAAAACAACTTCGTTGCGCCAATATATAAGATTTCAGTGCTGCCCAAATCATTTATAGAGAATGTGATCAGGAACTTAGTAATGACTTAAAACGAAAAGTAATTTAAAGAATCTATCAAAATAATAATTATTAAAAGATTTACATAAAATTTCTTGCAAATTTGAACTAACTGGGATGGAATGAGCGATTAACTTAAAATGAAGTTTCAAAACTTGTCATAAAGTACGAGCTTATTTTTGTTTTTCTGTGTAAGTGGGCCTAATTATCTCTGTTATAAATTCAGCGACTAGTGAGGTTTTGATTGTGTATTTGAACTTACAGCTAAATACGTTCTAACCCCCTGAAAACATAAAACCTAGCCTTCGAAGTCAAAATGTCGTTACAAAGACAAAACATTGCTAATTATAAGGAGTCTAAGCATAATATTTAATTATTGCGAAACCTTTTTTAAGTGGCAAGTCAAGGTCGTCATTAGTTTGCATACATATGTTGACTTTATTTCTGGTTTGATCATTTTTTTCTTGCATACAATGAACAGGAGGTTTTATTAGTTCAGAATTAAAACTTTTAGGTCGGTTCAATATATAGGTTAACCTATTTTAATATTTGTACTCTTCACTATATGGTTAGGATGTATTATAATAATGTTGACCTACTTGAAAATGAATTTACACAGAAATGAAGCATGCCCGGTTCCAAAGGTTTTATTAAAGCCAAGTTAAAGTTAGTCGAAGGAAATTTTCTTTCATATAAAGGTACCATTTTTTAAATCGAATCACACAAGGACAAAACGACTTAATTGAAAAGTTTATTGATTTTTGGATAAGGAATAAATCTTTATATCAAAGAAATGCGTCTTCTACCATAAGCAAAACTGCCATTTCTATTTTAAGGAGAAGATATATTTGGCTTTCATGACAATATTTTTTTCAGTGTAGAGTTGTTAATTGTTGTAGGTCGGGACGGTATTTTTCAAAGGGGATAGCCCCAATATAAAGTGACCCCAGATTTTAATCTCGCGAGCCTCTTGGAGATAAAAATTTCTCTGTAATCGTTAGTAGGACTCTCTAACAATCAAGGAAATTAAAAATTTGCCGGGTCATATCGGTCCCGTAATTATATATAACCACCATTATAAGCTAATCCCCAGATCTTTTTTGACTTCTGGAGCCTTCTGGTGGAGCAAATTTATACGATCTTATTTGAAATTTGTATGGATTGCTAGTAGGTTAGGTAGGTGGCAGCCCGATATATCAGGCTCACTTTAGACTATTCAGTCCATTGTGATTCCACATGCGTGAACTTCTCTCTTATACAACTGAGTGCTGCCCGATTCATGTTAAGCCTCCAAATTGACAAAGCGGACCTCGCCTTGTATAGCGAGTCCGAACGGCGTTCCACATTGCAGTGAAACTACTTAAGAGAAGCTTTGAAACACTCTTGAAATGTACCAGGCATTTACTGAGGTGGGATGAATCACCGCTGAAAAAACGTTGGTGTTCTATTCGAAGCAGCGAATCGAACCACGACCTCCCATTTGTCGATGGGCAAGGCGGGCATGCCCTAATCATTGCACCACACGTGGCTCCCTAGTAGTTACGGTCCTCTTACAATCATGGCAAAAATTGATCATATCGCGTTCACAATTATCTATCAGTCCCTATAAAAACCGGTGCCTCCGAATGGGCTATCTGGGGGTCCCGAGATAATAAACCGATTCCCATTATTTGACTACAGATGGGGCTAATTTCATTTGACTTCTGATTAGCCTCTTGGTTGAGCAAATTTCATCACGATCCAGTTGAAATTTTTGTATGAAATGCAGCTAAGTACGTCTTCCTCTTACCAGCCATGCAAAAAAATCTGTCATATTGGTTCTATTATTATTTAGTCCCTATAAAAAACCGGCGCCTCCGAATGCTCGGGAACCTAATAAACCGAATTTCCTCTAGTTTGGACTACGAAGGGGCTAATTTTCATTTGACTAGAAATTTGCTATGTGATTTTAGTCAATTGTCCTCTAACAAACCATGCCAAAAACTGCCCCATTAAGGGGTCCCCAGATATCACTTCTTGAGGAACAAATTTTTTTCTATCGATTTGACATTGGTGTACGTGAATGTCGCCAAATTATTATTTCTTGTTTTTAATCAAAAGTAGGCGTGCCTTCTTTTGTAAGCTTACTTCGGAAATCGAATTTTCGTTTTGATCGACATTTTATGGTTAAAAAAATTGGAGATGTTTGATTTAGAGGTGGGCACGTGAGTAGATATTTTACCCTCTACGCACACTCACGACGGAAAAATTCTTACTCAGGCACTGATATGTTTGGTAGCACTCACGCACACTCAACGAGAAGAAAATTTGTACTCACGCACGAAATGTCGTGACTTCACGAAAATCCGCTGACTTTTCGGTTCGTGACTCACGAATAATTTTATGACTAATGTACGCTTGGGGACGTGCTTTGAAACATGAGCATGATTCAAATTGAGAGCGTTTTAAACTCTTAACATCCCAGGGTTGTCACTAAAATGTAAATGAACTCATCTCGTAAGCGTTTTATGTCCATGGGCGTATTTTTTCGTGAGCGTATTTTTTCCGAAATTGGTTTACTCAAAGCATACTCACGGAATAAGATTATTCTTCGTGATTTTCACGCTCACAGCACGGACTTTTGGTTTGTTATCACGCTCATGCACATCACGCCGTTCATCAGTGTCACGAAATTTTTCGTGATTCACGACAATTTCGTGTCACGTGCACACCTCTAATTGGAATGTCGCCTTTTTTAAATTTTAAAATGTTGGCAAGTTGATTCGGAAATTTATGAAAGGTAACCATTGCTAAAGTCAAAAAGTCGAGAATCTTGGCATTGCCTACATCTAAGAAATTTATTAGTAGTCGCTGCAGAAAAGTCTGCCTACACTGGAAAAAATATTGTCGTGAGGCCAACGATTTCATGTCCATTTCAATTTCAATTTGACCTTACCCAAAATTTGTTTTCATGTTATGATACCAATTTTTAAGTCAAATCACTTAATTATAAGGACACACGATCATTAAAAAGTTTTATTCGACTTTTGCGACAAAGGAAAAAAACTTTATATTAGAGAAACTGCGTCTCTATTCTAAGA
>PGFW01028167.1:0-11166 GCA_003123925.1 Haematobia irritans
AGAAAAGAGAGAGATATAAGTTAAATTTTTAATATATATATATATAGTCAACAACAATATGCAAATTCACCAGGCCATACATACATACACGAACACACATGAACACTAATGGCGAAACACCTCATACGCCAAATGAACATTATCATCGTATGCACGAAGATATGAACATTTTCTAACGACATGACATAACTTTTTAACATCCTTATAAATGAAATAAAATTTTAGAGGATTTTTCCTCTCCGCTATTTCGTGTATATTTCTGTTTTTTGGTTTTTTTATGGCTGGTATTTCCTACTCGATTTTGGCGTAAAAATCATGAAAATCCCTTAGGCTCCTTATATGGCAAACAAACAAGGAGACCCTGACAAAAACACACTCGAGAACCAACATAAAAATTATGACTTGTTCCAAGCCGACGGTTATATACCCATTGTCTGATTGTCTGTATAGGTTTATGTAAAAAAAAATATTCTTTTTTTTATTTTGTTATCCTTCATGACGCGCCAGCACTTCTATTTGATGCAGAACGTTTTGTTTTGTTGAAGTATCATTCACTTGTTCACTTGTTCATTTCTTCGTTTAGTAATTTTATCGTCTTGTATTTTTCGGTTTAGGGTAGAGAACCATTCTGGTTTTACATTTGAAAAAAAGGGAAACAAAACTCCATTAAAATTTGGCATTTTCTTTGTAAAAACATACAAGAGAATTAAGCTAACCAGCAAAAGAGTTTAAGTAACCAAAAAATAAAATAAAATAAAATAAAAATAAAGAAGAATAAAATAAAATAAATAAAATAAAAAATAAAATAAAAAATAAGAAATAAAATAAAATAAAAATTATAAACTAAAATACAATTAAATAAAATAACATTCAATAAATTAACATTAAATTAAATTCAATTCAATTCAATTCAATTCAATTCAATACAAATTAAATTAAATTAAATTAAATTAAATTAATTAAATTCTAAATTAAATTAAATAATTAAATTAAATAATTAAATTAAATTAAATTAAATTAAATAAATTAAATTAAATTAAATTAAATTAAATTAAATTAAATTAAATTAAATTAAATTAAAAATTAAATTAAATTAAATTAAATTAAATTAAATAAATTAAATTAAATTAATAAATTAAAATTAAATTTAAATTAAATTAAATTAATAAATTAAATTAAATTAATTAAATTAAATTAAATTAAATTAAATTAAAATTAAATTTAAATTAAATTAAAATTAAATTAAATTAAATTAAATTAAATTAAATTAAAATTAATAAATTAAATTAAATTAAATTAAAAATTAAATTAAATTAAATTAAATTAAATTAAATTAAATTAAATTAAAATTAAATTAAATTAAATTAAATTTAAATTTAAATTAAAATTAAATTTATAATTAAATTAAATTAAATTAAATTATAAATTAAATTAAATTAAATTAATTAAATTAAATTAAATTAAATTAAATTAAATAAATTAAATATTAAATTAAATTAAATTAAATTAAATTAATTAATTAATATTAAATTAAATTAAATTAAATTAATTAAATTAATAAATTAAATTAATAATTAAATTAAATTAAATTAAATTAAATTAAATTAATAAATTAAATTAAATTAAATTAATTATTAAATTAAATTAAATTAAATTAAATAAATTAAATTAGAATTAAATTAAATAAATTAAATTAAATAAATTAAATTAAATTAAATTAAATTAAATTAAATTAAATTAAATTAAATTAAATTAAATTAATAAATTAAATTAAATTAAATAAAATTAAATTAAATTAAATTAAATTAAATTAAATTAAAATTAAATTTAATTAATTAAATAAAATTAATTAAATTAAATTAAATTAAATTAAATTAAATTAATATTAAATAAAGTTAAATTAAATTAAATTAAATTAAATTAAATTAAATTAAATTAAATTAAATTAAATTAAATTAAATTAAATTAAATTAAAAATTAATTAAATTAAATTAAATTAAATTAAATTAAATTAAATTAAATTAAATTAAATTAAATTAAATTAAAAATTAAATTAAATTAAATAAATAAATTAAATTAAATTAAATTAAATAAATTAAATTAAATTAAAAATTAAATTAAATTAAATTAAATTAAATTAAAATTAAATTTAAATTAAATTAAATTTAAATTAAATTAAATTAATTAATTAATTAAATTAAATTAAATTAAATTAAATTAAAATTAAATTAATTAAATTAAATTAAATTAAATTAAATTATTAAATAAATTAATAAATTAAATTAAATTAAATTAAATTAAATTAATTAAATTAAAATTAATTAAATTAAAATTAAATTAAATTAAATTAAATTAAAATTAAATTAATTAAATTAAAATTAAATTAAATTAAATTAAATTAAATTAAAATTAAATTAATTAAATTAAATAAATTAAATTAAATAAATTAAATTAATTAAATTAAATTAAATATAAATTATAATTAAATTAAATTAAATTAAATTAAATTAAATTAAATTAAATATTAATTAAATTAAATTAAATTAAATTAAATTAAATTAAATTTAAATTAAATTAAATTAAATTAAATTAAATTAAATTAAATTAAATTAAATTAAATTAAATTAAATTAAATTAAAATAAATTAAATTAAATTAAATTAATTAAATTAATAAATATTAAATTAAATTAAATTAAATTAAATTAATTAAATTAAATTAAATTAAATTAAATAAATAAATTAATTAAATTAAATTAAATTAAATTAAATTAAATTAAATAAATTAAATAAATTAAATTAAATTAAATTAAATTAAATTAAAAATTAAATAATTAATTAAATTAAATTAAATAATTAAATTAAATTAAATTAAATAAATTAAATTAAATTAAATTAAATTAAAATTAATTAAATAAATAAATAATAAATAAATAAATTAAATAATAAATTAAAACTAAATTAATTTACACAACATTAATATAATAATATAAATACATAACATAACATAACATAACATAACATAACATAACATCTTATAACATTAACTATAACATAACATAACATTATAACATAACATAACATAAATAACTAACATAACATAACATAACATACAACATATAACATAATTACATAACATAACAATACATAACATGATACACCCCATTTCGCAGCACTCGTATATGGTCATAAAATACCTCAAGATTTCCAATTTCAGGCAAATCGTGTAGAAAATACACTTTCTAGACGCCCAAGAAGCAAAATCGTGAAATATACCTATATACCATATACCAAACCGAGAGGCACCATTTTCGGTACACTTTTTGATGGTCCTAAAATACCACTAGATTTCCAATTTCCAGCAAATTGGATAAAAACTACAGTTTTTATAAGCCCAAGACCCCAAATCGGGAGGTCGGTTTATATGGGGACTATATCAAAACTTGGACCGATATAGCCCATCTTCGAACTTGACCTGCCTGCAAACAAAAGACGAATCTGTGCCAAATTTCAGGACGATAGCGACATTATTGAAGGCTGTAGCGTGATTACAACAGACAGACAGACGAACATGCTTATATCGTCTTAGAATTTCTCCCTGATCAAGAATATATATACTTTATATAGTCGGAAATCGATATTTCGATGTGTTACAAACGGAATGACAAACTTATTATACCCCATCACTTCTATGGTGGTGGGTATAAAAATTGGTTGAAAGGGAACACCCGCTCCGTTTTACACCTGCCGCTCCGTTTTACACCTGCATATAAACGAAAGTAGTCCGATTTTATATTTTGAAATGTACGGGACACGTGTGTGGAAACCATGGATGATTAATCAGTACTTCAGTTTTTCTGCCAGACTTCCCCTGACCCTACTCTTTAAAAGAGTTCAAATCTTTTCGAATTTGTTTTCAGATCGAAGGATATCGTTGAAAAAGTTAACGAAATATGCTTCGAGAGGCGTAGCGAAGCGGGCCGTATTATGCTAGTATTTATATATATTTATATATTAAAATCAAGAAAAATACATTTTACATCCTTTTGTATTTGATCACACCATTTTCAATTCGTATGGATATTTGTGATTTTTGGCAAATGGTCTTTTGTTTTTCTTTTTTTTTTCTTCACAAGAAATTAAACTCTTATCAAACAAAGGAAATTTCAACCCTTCTTATAAAATTATTTCAATTTAACAAAGGTATATTCATTATGTTTGGTTTTCCTTAAAAAGAACTCCCAACTTTGAAATAATATTTTAATGGACGGATAAAGTGACAGGGTTCTTTTAATTAATGCTTCCATAGTCAGTCCTAATTTTGAGAGTCATTATATCTGACAAAGAAAAAAAGAAGACTTTGTGGGATAGAAACGACATTTGAATGGTGATGATGCCTTGAGTGCTATTTCTCAGAAAAATAGAGAAAAAAAACAAGTATAATAAGCAGTAAGTTCGGCCGGGCCGAATCTTTAACACCCACCACCATGAATCAAATATAATAGTTTACGTTAAAAACTCTTCGTCGTAGCGGGTTACTTGATAATATATAGAATCTTATGATGTTTGATGGCAAATCTTCTCCCAAGCAAATCAGTTCAACCAGTACGTTTCCCGAAGAAAAAATTTAAAGATTCTACCTATGAAGACCACATCAGATTCTGGATGTATGAGAACCAATTTTGTTTGAGTTTTAGAGAAATCATAAACATATCGTCAATATGAGGAAAAATAACGCCTTAAATTTGAAATCTTAAATCTGTAAGATTTTTTCCGCTATTAGTTAAATGAATACGATGAGTAAAATATGGAAGTTTAACTTCAAGCAATTTTCTGAGGAACGAAACTTTAGAAAAGCAAAGTTTTCTTTTGACACAAATTTTAGAGACAATCGTTAAATCGCTTATCAAAAATTTGGATTAGTTTGCTCTAATCGAAAATACTTTATACGAAAGGGGAATTTCGTTTGTCTAAAATTTCATTCCGGAGGAAAATATTTTTTCTTTGGGTGTATCCTCAAGAAGTTAAATCGGTCTATATCGATGCCTTGCCAAATGGACCGGTAAAAATAAATGCCATACAGATTTTTGAGGGTCTAAAATTCCAGTATATTTACATTCTTATGCAAATCGGATAAAAACTACGGTTTCTAGAAGCCGTAAATCTGGAGATCGGTCTTTGTAGAGGCTATACTAAAACATGGGTCGACACACACCATATTCGGTTGAAAGCAACGAATTCTAGAAGCCCAAGAAGTAAAATCGGGAGATCAGTCTATGTAGGGGCTATACCAAAACATGGACCGATACGGACCATTTGCGACACACCTTTTTATGGTCCTAAAATACCTCTATATTTTCAACTTCAGGCAAATCGGATAGAAAATACAGTTTCTAGACGGCCAAGATGCAAAATCGGGAGATCGGTCTATATGGAGGCTATACCAAACCATGGACCGATACGGACCATTTTTCGATACCACTCTTTATGGTCCCAAAAAAACTCTAGATTCCAAATTTCAGGCAAATCGGATAGAAAATACAGTCTAGAAGCCCAAGAAGCAAAATCGGGAGATCGGTCTTATATAGGGCCATACCAAATCATAGAACCATACGGACCATTTTCTACACACATACTTATGGTCCCAAAATACCTCTTGATTTCCAATTTCAGGCAAATCGGATAGTAAACACAGCTTTTAGAAGCCCAAGAAGCAAAATCGGGAGATCGGTCTATATAGGGGCCATACCAAATCATGGAACCATATGGACCATTTTCGACACACCTTTTGAATGGTCCTAAAATACCTCTAGATTTTCAAATTCAGGCAAATCGATAGAAAATACAGTTTCTAGACGCCCAGATGCAAAATCGGAGAATCGGTCCTATATGGAGGCTAATACCAAACCATGACGCTATACGGACCATTTCTCGATACACCTCTTTATGGTCCCAAAATAACTCTAAGATTCCCAATTTCAGGCAAATTCGGATAGTAAAATACAGGTTCTAGAAGCCCACCGTGGTGCAAATGGTTAGCATGCCCCGCCTTGCATACACAGTTCGTGGGTTCGATTCCTGCTTCGACCGAGCACCAAAAATTTTTTCAACGGTGGATTATCCTACCTCAGTAATGCTGGTGATATTTCTGAGGACTTCAAAGCTTCTCTAAGTGGTTTCACTGGCAATGTGGAACGCCGTTCGGACTCTGCTTATAAAAAGGAGGTCCCTTCTCATTGAGCTTAACATGAAATCGGCAGCACTCAGTGACAAGAGAGAGTTCACCAATGTGGTATCACAATGCACTGAATAGTCTAAGTGAGCCTGGATACATCGGGTTGCCCACCTAACCGTAACTTAACCTTCTAGAAAGCCCCAAAAAAGCAAAATCGGGAAAATCGATCCCATAATGGAGGCTAATACGAAACCATGGAACCGATACGGAACCATTTTTTCGACACACCTCCCCTTATGGTCCCCAAAAAATTCCCTAGACGTTTCCAATTTCAAGCAAATCGGATAGAAAATACTGTTTCTAGACGCCCAGAAGCAAAATCGGGAAATCGGTCTATATGGGGGCTATAAACAAAATATGGACCGATGGGCACCATTTTTGGCACACCTTTTTTATGGTCCTCAAGTACATCTAGATCTTCAATTTCCGGTAAATTGGATAAAAACTACGGTTTCTATAAGCCCAAGACCCCAAATCGGAAATCGGTTTATATGGGGACTATATCAAAACTTGGACTGATATAGCCCATATTCGAACTTCACCTGCCTGCAAACAAAAAACGAATCTGTGGCAAATTTCAGGACGATAGCGCCATTGTTGAAGGCTGTAGCGTGATTACAACAGACAGACGGACATGCTTATATCGTCTTAGAATTTCTCCCTGATCAAGAATATATATACTTTATATAGTCGGAAATCGATATTTCGATGTGTTACACATGGAATGAAAAACTTAATATACCCTATCATGGTGGTTATAAATTAAAAAAATTACAAATTAAAAATTAAGAAGTAAAAATAAGAATTAAATTAAAAGTATATTAAAAAAAAAATTATAAAAAATTATAAATAAAAAAATTATTATAGAAACTAAATTATGTGCAATATTGGCTAAAATTTTCCCTAAACATTAAAAATTAAGCATTCAAAAAATAAAAAATTGAATATTACAAATTCAAAAATAAAAATTAATGTCCATATGAAAAATAAATTTATTGACAGTTTTATCAGAAGGAATTTATATGGTAAAAGTAGGCTTGAAGTTTTCATTAACTTTTTTGCATATGGGGGTAAAAATTAAAAAATCAAAATTACAAATTACACATTACACATTACAAACTACAAATTTTAAACTAAAAAATTAAACATTAAAAATTAAGCATTAAAAACTGAACTGAAAATTAAAAATTATAAAATAAAAAATTTCAAATTACAAACTAAAAATTAAAATTAAAAAAATTGCAAATTATAAATTAAAAATTACAAACTACAAAATTATAAACTAAAATAAAAAATATAAATTAAGAAGTAAAAAAATAGAGTAAAGTAAAGAAGTAAAAAATAAATTAAGAAGTAAAAAATATAAATTAAGAAGTAAAAAATTAATAATAAATAATTTAAATTAAAAACTAAAAATTAAATTAAAACAAGTAATATACGGCCGTAAGTTCGCCAGGCCGAATCTTATGTACCCTCCACCACGGATTGCATAGAAACTTGTTCTAAAGACTGTCATCCACAATCGAATTACTTGGGTTTGCGGTAACACTTGCCCGATGCCAAGTGTATCTTAAAACATCTTAACACGCATCGTCTCAATTGTAAGTTAGTCCATACGGAAGTAATACGTAAAACAATATCGTAAAATAATTTTAGTTTGACAAAATTTTCTAATAGAAATAAAATTTTGACAAAATTTTTCTATGAAAAATAAAATTTTGACAAAATTTCTATAGAAATAAAATTTTAACAAAATTTTCTATAGCAATAAAATTTTGACAAAATTTTCTATAGAAATAAAATTTTGAACAAAATTTCTATAAAAATAAAATTTTAACAAAATTTTCTATAGAAATAACATTTTGACAAAATTTTCTATAGAAATATAGAAACAAAACCTTTCATGTAAATCTTCTATAAAAAAGAACAATTAAAGGAGAAAATTACGAATTTTTTCGACCTTTATTTTTACATAACTAAAAATTTTATTAAAAAAACAAGTAAGGAAAGTCTAAAGTCGGGCGGGGCCAACTATATTATACCCAGCACCACTTTGTAGATCTCTAAATTTTCGGATACCATAATCACATCGTCAAATGTGTTTGGGGGCTAAAATAAAGGTTTTGTCGCCAAACTACATACATTTTAAATATCACTCGATCTGGACAGAATTTGAATAGACTTCTACCAAAATCTAATAGATTTCAAAATTTAAGTCGGCTAATATGGACTAGGGTGGAACACAAGTGTTAGTAAAAGAATATGGGAAACATTTAAATCTGGAGCAATTTTAAAGAAAACTTCGGGGCAAAAAGTTTTATTTATGATCTTATCGCACGATATATATGCATTAGAAAGTTTAGGAAAATTAGAGTCATATTTTTACAACTTTTAAGACTAAGCAGTGGCGATTTAACAAGGAAAATGTTGGTATTGTTGACGCAATTTTTGTCGAAATCAGAAAAACATATATATGGGAGGCTATGTCGTAAATCTGAACCGATTTCAACCAAAGAATTCGGCACACATAGCTTACAGATGCTAATTCTACTCCCTGTGGGCAAAATTTCAACTAAATCGGAAGCAATAAAAATTGGCAGCTCTGTGGGGCAAATGAGTGGTAAATCGGGGGCGAAAAAGCTATTATAATGTGGGAGCTATATCTAAATCTGAACCGATTTGAATGATATTTTGCAAGTTTTTTCGAGGACTCATAAAATATTCGGATGTAACGCAATTTTGAGGAAGATGCGGTTGATTATAACACCAATTATGACTAGATCGGTGAAAAAAATAATAAACTGGGGCTATCATTAAATCTGAACCGAATTTTTTTTCAAAATCAATAGGGAATCCGTCTTGAGCCGAAAACAGGACCCCATTCAAATTTTAGGACAATCGGACCAAAACTAGCGAAAGCTTGACTTTGCACACAAAAGTTACTCAAGCAGACAGACAGACCTTGGACAATCGCTAGAATCGGACTCAGAATTTAATTTTAAGGAGCGATGCGGTATACTAAAAGATGGTCTCCAGACTTTTCCTTCTTTGCGTTACAGTACAGAATGCAACAAACTTAATATACCCTGGTACCGACAGTAGTGGTGACGGTATAAATTAAGTTAGAATTTTTGGTCTTTCGGGTATTAAAAACAATATTGCTTTAAAACATTCCGCATATAAATTAATTTTTCGAAATTTAATTTCAAGAATAACATACAATTTGATGTTATAAATTTTTTTTTTTTGTCAAACAATTTGGTCTTCGGGTATAAAAATAAACATGTTAAAAACCTCAGTATTAGATTAATGAATTTTAATGCAAAGCTTCCGATAGTCGAGTATTTTAAAAGACATTTTTTCCGATTTATTTGATAATTTTTGCCTAAATTTATATTTGGCCTTACAATAAAATTTGGTTAATTTAATTAATTATGGCCCTCTACAGAAAAATTATTAAAAAATATATAAATAATTATTTTAACAACACTGGTATTAAATTTTCACTTTCTTTATTTCACTTATTACAAAGTTCGCTTTAATTTTATCCCCCCACCCCCCTAAGCACAAAAGAGTTTTTTGTTAATTAATATTCCGAAAATTGTATTATACAAATTCTGCGTAATCCCCTAATTGTCAATGAAATATGATCTATGACCTACAAATACAAAAATATGGATTTTATTTCAATATGATTACCATAGACCGTTAAATTAAATAGATAATTACTGTTTTAATAATTCATGCCGCAAATTCCCTATCGTCATAAGTATTTGAAAATCATGCTTATAGCTTCGACTTTAATGCCAACAGTTTACTCGCACCACTCATCCTTCTCTCTCTTCCCTCTATCGCACACTCACACACACCCAAAGCAACAAAACCAACAACACAGTGATGAAATTTTTCTTTTTTGAGCCAAGTACCCAAGCAATGAAGGCATAAAAAAATTATAATTTAACCTCATTTCACCTGTTACGAATTTCGTTTGCCACGAACCTCTTGGCATATAAACCTCAAATATGGCTCTTAGCGTTAAGTAAAATAAGCGGTGTTTTTGCTTAATTGGATCCTTGCTACGATTTTTCATATCGTGTTTTATAAGCCCCTCCAAATGGGAACATTTTCAATGGTTTGGGCGAGATTCCTGATTTAAATTATAAAAACAATACATATATACAAACAAAATAATAGAAAATTAAGACTTTTCTCTACATAAGTCAAATAAAAATGCATTTTTAATGAAGATAACAGAATCACAACACATTTAAAATAAATACGCAGAAACTTTAAGAAAATAATTCCTTTTTTATATTGAAAATTGGCAAAAAATTTTATTTCTAATAAAAAAAAATTTTTCTGCAGCAATTTTTGTTGGCAATAAGAAAAATTTTGCCAGAATCTTATGCATGATGGTCCACAATTTTGGCAAATATTTGACAGAAAATCGAAAAAGAATCCGTCGCCACACCCAAAACCAGACAAACATTTTTTAAAGCTCAATAATTAATAATATAATATCATGATAGGATTATTTTCTAAAAATTATATCGCAGATATTTTGAAAAATGGTTATGAAAAATGTTTTAAACACTAGGTGACCATAAGCCTAAGTTTAAGTTCTTTAGAGTTATTTTACTTCTATAGAGAATTTTGTAAAAATTTTATTTATTTAGAAAATATTTTTGTTAAAATTTTATTTATTTTATTTTATTTGCAAAATTTAATTTCTATAGAAAATTTGTGCAAAATTTTATTTTTATTGAAAATTAAAAACGTTTAGTTGTATAGAAACTTTTTTGTAAAATTTTATTTTTAAATTTCTATGGCAAAATTTTTGTCAAAAATTTTTATTTCTATAGAAAATTTTCGTCAAAAATTTTTTTTCTATAGAAAAACTTTTGGAAAATTTAATTCTATAAAAAAATTTAGT
>PGFW01028169.1:0-19184 GCA_003123925.1 Haematobia irritans
AGCGAAATTTTCTATAGATATTAATATCTTTGACAAAAAATTGCAAAATGTTCTGTTAGAACTAAAATTTTGACAAAAGTTTTCTATAGAAATAAACATCGTTGACAAAATTTTCTATAGAAAGTAAATTTTGACAAGAATTTTCTATAGAAATTAACATGTTGACAAATTTTCTACAAAAATAAAATTTTTTGAAACAAAATTTTCTATGAATATAATATTTGACAAATTTTCTACAGGCATACAATTTGGACAAAATTGTCTTTGAAAATAAAATTTTGACAAAATTTCGTTATAGGCAATAACTATTTTGACAAAATTTTCTACAGGCATCAAAATTTTACAAAATTTTCTTTAGAAATAAAATTTTGACAATATTTTTATATAGAAAATAAAATTTTTGACAAAACCTTTCAAAGAAATTTAAAATTTCGAATAAAAATTTTTCTATAGAAATAAATTTGGAGAAAGTTTTCGCGGAGAAATAAAATTTTGGCCAAAAGCTAGAGTTGACAAAATTTTCTAAAGGAATAAATTTTTGGCAAATTTGCTATAGCAAATAACATTGTTGACAAAATTTTTCTATAGAAATAAAATTTTGCGCAAAAGATTTTCGTATAGAATTAATATTTGACAAATTTTCAGTAGAACTAAAAGGTTACACAAAATTGTCTGTAGAAAACATGTTGACAAATTTTATATAGAAATAAAATGTTGACAAAATCTTTCTATAGCAAATAAAATTTAACAAAATTTCTGTAGCAAATAAAATTTTGAAAAAATTTTTCGTATAGAAATTACAGGCTGACAAAATTTTCTATAGAAAAAATTTTAACAAAATTTTCTATAGAAAAAATTTCTGTAGCAAACTAAAATTTGGCAAAATTTTCATATAGAAATAAAATTTTATATAAATAATTAAAATTTATATAAAAATAAAAATTTTTGACAAAATTTTCTATAGAATAATATTTTGACAAAATTTTCTGTAGCAACTAAAATTTTGACAAAATATTCTATAGAAATAGAATTATTTGACAAAAGTCTTTTATAGGAAATAATATTTTTGACAAATTTCTGTACAATAAAATTTTGACAAATTTCTATAGGAAATAACATGTCACAAAATTTTCTATAGAAATAAAATTTTGACAAATTTTCTATAAAATAATTTGACAAAAATATTTTCTACAGCTAACATTATGACAAAATGTTATCTTATAGAAATAAAATTTTTGATAAAATTTCTATAGAAATAAATTTTAGGGAAAAATATTATCCGGAGAAATAAAATTTGGCAAATAATTCTATAGAAATTAAATATTTTGGGCAAAATTTTTCTAATAGATTAAATTTTGACAAAATTTTCTATAAAGTAAAATTTGACAAATTTTCGTAGTGCCGTAAATATGTTGACAAAATTTTCATATGGAGGTAAAATTTTGGACATATTTACAAATTTTTCTTATACGGATAGAAATAAAATTTTGAGAAAATTTTCTTATAGAAATATAAATTTTAGAGAAAGTTTTCTTGTAGAAAATAACATGTGACAAATTTCCTAAAGAAAAATAAAATTTTGACAATTTTTCTCTATAGGAAATGAAATGTATAGACTAATTTTTCTATAGAAATAACATTTTGAAACCAATTGTTCTATACAAATAATATTTCTGAACAAATTTTCTACAGGCATACAATTTGAAAAATTTTCTTTAGAACATAAAAATTTGACAATATTTCTAATAGAAATTGAAATGTTGACATAATTTTCTATAGAATAAAATTTTTGAAACTATTGTCTATACAAATAAAATTTTGACAAAATTTTCTTTAGACAAAAATTTTACGATAATTTCTATAGAAATAAAAAATTTTGGACAAAATTATTCTATTAGAAATAAAAATCTGACCCAAAAAATGTCTACAGAAAAAAATTAAGATATAAGAAAAAAATTTTGGCAAAAATATCTAAGAAATAAATTTTTATGGAAAGTAAAAATTTGTTTGACAAAAATAGTATAGAAGTACAATTTTTGACAAAAGTTGTTTCTGATTAGAAGTAAACATTTTGACAAAAATTGTCTGTAGCTGTAAAAAATTTCGAGCAAGATTTTCTATGAAGTAAACGCTTTGATAAAATTTGCCTAGGAAATAAAATTTGAGAAAAATTTCCATAGAAAAAAAATTTTTAAGAAAATTTTCTATAGAAATAAAATTTAGACAAAATTTTCTAAAGAAATTAAAATATTTAAAAATTTTCTAAGAAATAAAATTTTGACAAAAAGAAATAAAATAAAATATTGAACATTTCTTAAAAAATAAAATTTAGAGCAACATGTTCTATAGAAAAAAAAAGTTTGAAAAAATTTTCTATGGAAAATAAATTTGGAGAAATATTTTCTATAGAAATTAAAATTGCGGAAAAGTTTCCTAATAGATTTTAAAAATTTGACAGAAATTTTCTACTTAATTCAATATTGTTAAAAATTTTAATTTTCATGTTAGATGCATACTATCAAATCCATATTGGGTAAATTCAGCCTAGAGTTTTTGGTAAATTTATTTTTAGATTATTTTTGGCACGGAAGTATACAGCCGTGTTGACTAGGTATTTCTCGAATCCACTTTAATATGGCCCACCCCTTGAAACAAAAGATGACAGAAAGCGATCAGAATAACTTGTGCTCAAAGATCACAACAGAATATTAAATGAATGAATGGCGCTAATTTGTGACTTATCAAGTTAATGAGTATATGTTGCACTCTTCCTCCGTACAATCTTGGCTAAAATTAAATGGATATGCGAACTGTATGGACCATATACTGCAATAATGCCTTGAAGGTCAATTCATGGGTGTTTCTTAAAAAGGGAATAGATTTTTCATTTTCTGGAGATTTTTTCGTTGTCTGTTTTTTGTTTTGTTCTTCTTCTTAGAAAAAAAAAAAAAAACAAACGGTTGTGTTTCTTGTCTATGCTGGATGAAGTTGAAAAAATTTGCGTTAACAGATGAGAAAAAGAGTTTGTAGCTACATAGTGCGCCCGTCTTTTCTTAAGCTTTGATATGGAAACCCCTTGTTTCAA
This sequence comes from Haematobia irritans, assembly GCA_003123925.1. Classification (NCBI taxonomy): domain Eukaryota; kingdom Metazoa; phylum Arthropoda; class Insecta; order Diptera; family Muscidae; genus Haematobia; species Haematobia irritans. The sequence goes on from PGFW01028169.1 coordinate 3,086, forward strand.
CTTCTGTTATTGTTGGTGATGTTTTCGCGTTTTTTGCTATATTTGCTGCTTCTCCTCTATAATAAATTGTTGCAATTAATGTAGCGTTGTTTGTTTGCAGCGTTTGTTGTTGATTTTTTCTGTTTGTATCTGTTATGCCTAGAGGTCTTTCGGTCGGTGGCGTCGTTTGTCAGCCATTTGCAGTAATATAAACTTGGAGGATAGCCAAGCCAGTTCCTTTTCCTCTGTCGGTCGCTGGTCATTTCTATGTTAGCCTCCTAATGGCTAGCAGGAATACAAGCCACAACAAATACCCCGCTTCAATGTCCAGGGAGTCAAAGGTCTACTGCCTCTTAGTGTCTAGTTGCTGTTTTTGTGATGTTTATTCTGTCAAAATGGTGTTGTAGTCCGTTAATGTTGTTGTTAATATACCAGTCGTTTGGTCGAACGCGCTGGTCTATGGCTAAATGTCTGCCAAAGATTTATGTTATGACCACTATATGTGATATGTTCCATCTAGAGGCTTTCACGAAATCTTCTTGTAACCATAAGGCTAAGTTAAAAATAGTTAATTTTTTGTTTTGTAACACAAGATTCTATTTATATTTCCCATCATCAGGCAGCAGGCATATCATGCTATGCGCCTGGCAAGCCTGTGGGATTCTTGCAATTGAGATTGAGTGATGGTCTTTTTTCGTCGCTTCGTTAAGATGAAAGAAGCTTTTCAATTCGTTTCCATTGGTGGCACTATATGTGATGACTCTGTGGGGATGGGTTTAGTAAGGTAATGGAATACTGAATATGCGAGTTGAGTTGTTAGAACCAAAGACTTAAGCAACAAACGTGATTTTCATTTTTAATGGACAAGCAGGCCCTCACTTTTAAATGCAATAACTAACCCCCAGTAAGCACGGATATTACAAATGTTGTTGTATCAATTTATTATTTGCCTCTATGAAGGTAATGATTAATAATTTAGATTTTGCATAATTAGCGTCCAATAAAAATAAATTTCTGTTGTTTTCCAACAAGCGGAATTTAGGCAAGAGAGTGGAATTAAAAAAAATAATTTTTCAATTATGAATAAAAATGGTTTATCCTATGAATTTGGTGAGGCCATATACTTGAGCAAACACTGTCAAAATTTCATTAATCAATCAGATGGCTAAATTTAACTTATGGTTTATTGAAAAACTTTTTGTCTTAAGTTTATTTTATTTTTTTGTTTTTAAATTTCATCGCAGGAGATACTTTCAATATTGCTCAAAATTTTTATAAACTTAACGGGGCTAAATATTTCAAGGGTTCCTACAAATAAATTCAATAATTTTCAAGTTCTATAACAATCTAATGGTCTACACATAAGATTCAATATTCTTAAATTTTCCATACAACTCTTCAAAATAGTAAAGAATGAATCTACGGAGCGGTTCAACTATGGTAATATTATTATTATTTTTTAGTGAATTTCCTGTTTTTGTGAGAAGAACCATTAGGTTGCTTGGTATACATTTGACGTTTATTTCAACAACGATTACGAAAGTTTAGAAAAAACAACTGAATTTATTTTTCAGTACTTCCTATAGGTAGTTAAATCTTTTCCAATAAACAATTAACGTTTTTATATTTCCGGGCCAAAAATACCATCCAGAAATCGAAGAGAAATATTTTAATAGCCGTTATATTTTTTTATTTATTGCAACCGGAAAACTTGTCACGAAAATTTATTTCTTTAGAAATTTTTGCAAAAATTTCATTTCTTTAGAAATTTGTAAAAATTGTATTTCTTTAGAAATTTTTTGTCAAAATTTTAATTTCTTTGAAAATTTTGTCATGATTTTATTTCTATACAAAATTTTGTCAAAATTTGATTTCTATATATAAGATTTTGTCAAAATATATATTTTAGATAAAAATTTTTGTCAAAATTTTTTTCTATAGAAAAATTTGTCAACAATTTATGTTCTAAAGAAAATTGTGTCAAACTGTTTATTTTTCTAGAAAATTTTGTCAAAATTTTATTTCTGTGAGGAAGTTTGACAAAACTTTTATTTTCTATATTAAATTTTGTCACATGATTTTATTTACTATAGAAAATTTTGTCCAAAATATTGATTCTATAAGAATATTCTTTTGTCAAAATATTAATTTCTATAAAAGTTTTGCCAAAATTGTATTTCTATTGAAAAATTGTTGTCAATATTTTTTTTCTTAGAAATTTTTTTTAAAAATTTATTTCTCTAGAAATTTTTGCCAAAATTTTATTTCTCTAGAAATTTTGTTAAATATTAATTTCTATAGAAAATTTGTTAAATTTTTTTTATATAAAAATTTTTCAATAATTTTATTTCTCATAGAAAATTTGTCAAATTTTAATTTCCTCACAAGAAAATTTTTGCTCAAAATTTTATTTCCATCAATAAGTTTGTCAAATTTTATTTCTCCTAAAGAAAATGATTGTAAAAATTTATTTCCATCGAGAACTTTTGTCAAATTTTATTTCTATATAAAAATTTTGATCAAATTTTATTTCCTTCGAGACAAGTTTGTCAAAAATTTTTATTCTATATTAAATTATGTCAAAATTTTATTTTTGCATCGAGAATGTTTGTCAAAATTATTTCGGCTAGAAATTTTATTTTCTCTAGGAAAATTTGTAAAATTTTATTCTGTTTTTGTTTTGTTATTGTTGTCTTTGTTCTTTAAGCAGTTGTTGTCGTTTTTTTCAGCTTAAAACCATACATTGAAATAAACTACAAGAGTAGCTTAACAACAGAGAAAGAATGTTTGTCAAATTTATTTGGGCAAAGCTATAAGATGCAACGATGTTGGATGGGAACGCACGTTTCGGAATTACAGATTCCTGCTCAGCATCCTCTACTTCAGCAAACTATCAACCAATCTATCAAAGAATAAATTTCAGGCAGTTTATTAAACCCACAAAAACACACTTGAACCCTCCGAAAAAAGGTTTTTTACATTGATAGCCGGCTTATGCCCAAATGCAATTCGAAAGCAAACATAATCTCTTTTTTCCTATGCACTGTCAAATCATCGATTTGAATTCACATGGCTGGGTTTATTTGAGGTGCCATCCTCTTCTTTTTCCATTTGTTTTGTATTTGTTATTGTTGGTTTTTGTTCTTTAAGCATTGTTGTCGTTTTTTTTATTTCAGCTTAAAACCATAATTGATAAACTACAGAGAGTAGCTTAACTAACAGAGGAAAAGAATGTCTTTTGTCAATTTATTTGGGCAAAGCCCTATAACTGCAAGATGTTGGATGGACGCACGTTTCGGAATTACCACATTCCTCATCAGCATCCTCTTACTTGGCAGGCAAACTAATCAACCAATTATCACGAATAATTCAGGCGTTTATTACCCAACAAAAACGCACACTTGAACCCTCCGAAAAAGGTTTTTACATTGATAGCCGGCTTTGCCGAAATATTCGAACAACATAATCTCTTTTCCTATGTCCAACTGTCCCAAATCATCGATTTGAATTCACATGGTGGGTTTATTTTGAGCGTTGCCTCCCTTCTTTTCCATTCTGTTTTGTTTTGTTATTGTTGTTTTTTCGTTACTTTAGGCATTGCTTGTCGGTTTTTTTATTGTCAGCTTAAAACCATACATTGACTAACTACAAGAGCTAGCTTAATCAACAGAGGAAAAGAATGTTTTGTCAAATTTATTTGGGCAAAGCCCTATAGACTGCAAAGATGTTTGGATGGGGACCGCACGTTTTCCGATCTACAATTCCTCATCAGCATCCTCTATCTTGGCAGCAAAACTAAATCAACAAATTATCAGAATAATATCATACAAGCAGTTTATTAAACCCAACAAAAACCACACCTTGACCTCCGAAAAAAGGTTTTACATTGAAGCGCCTTATGCAAATGAATTCGAACACAACATATTCTCTTTTTCCTATGCCACTGGTCAAATCATCGATGTTGAATTCACATGGCTGGGTTTATTTGAGCGTGCCTGCCTCCTTCTTTTCGCATTTGTTTTGTTTTGTTATTGTATGGTTTTGTTTCTTTAAAGCATTGTTGTCTTTTTTATAACTTTCAGCTTAAAACCATACATTGACTAAACTACAAGAGTACGCTCAACCAATCAGAGGAAAAGAATGTTTGTCAAATTTATTTGGGCAAAGCCCTTATAGATCTGCAAGATTGGTTGGATGGACGCAGCGTTTCGGAATTACCACATTCCTGATGAATGAGGGAATGTGGTAATTCCCGAAAGCGTGCGTTCCATCCAACAATCTTTGCAGTCTATAGGGCTTTGCCAAATAAATTTGACTAACATTCTTTTCCTCTGTTCGGTTAAGCTAGCTCCTTTAGTTTAGTCAATGTATGGTTTTAAGCTGAACATAAAAAAACGACAACATCTTAAACGAAAAAACCAACAATAACAAACAAAACAAATGGAAAAGAAGAGAGGCACGCTCAAAATAAACCCAGGCCTGTGAATTCAAATCGATGATTTGACAGTGGCATAGAAAAAGAAGATATGTTTGTTTCGAATTCATATTGGCATAAGCCGGCTATCACTGTAAAACCTTTTTTCGGAGGTTCAAAGTGTGGTTTTTGTTGGGTTTAATAAACTGCCTGAATTTATTCTGATAATTGGTTGATAGTTTTGCTCGGCAAGTAGAGATGCTGATGAGGAATGTGGTAAATTCCGAAACGTGCGCTCCATCAACCATCTTGCAGTCTATAGGGCTTTGCCCAATAAATTTGACAACTTCTTTTCCTCTGTTGGTTTAATGCTACTCTTGCTAGTTTAGTCAATGTATGGTTTTTAAAGCTGAAATAAAAAACCGACACAATGCTTAAAGAACAAACCAACAATAACAAAAAAAAACAAATGGAAAAAGAAGAGGAGCACGCTCAATAAACCAGCCATGTGAAATTCAAATCGATGATTTGACAGTGGCATAGGAAAAGAGAATATGTTTTGTTTCGAATTCATTTGGCATAAAGCCGCTATCAAGTAAAACCTTTTTCGGAGGGTCAAGTGTGGGTTTTTGTTGGTTTTTATCAACTGCCTGAATTTATGTCTGAATGAATTGGTTCGATAGTTTTGCTGCAAGTAGAGGATGCTGATGAGGAATGGTGGTAATTCCGAAACGTGCGTCCATCAACCATCTTGCAGTCTATAGGGCTTGGCCCAAATAAATTTGCAAACATTCTTTTCTCTGTTGGTTAGCTACTTTAGTTTAGTCATGTATGGTTTTAAGCTGAAATAAAAAACGAGCACAAGCTTAAGAACAAAACCAACAATAACAAAACAAAAACAAATGAAAAGAAGAGGAGGCACGCTCAAATAAACCCAGCGCATGTAATTCAAATGATGATTTTGACATGGCATAGGAAAAGATGATATGTTTGTTTTGAATTCATTTGGCAATAAGCCGCTATCAATGTAAAACCTTTTTTCGACGGTTTCAAGTGTGGTTTTAGTTGTATGGGTTTTAAATAAACTGCCTGAATTTATTCTGATAATTGGTTGATATCTGTTTTGCTTGCAAGTAGAGGATCTGATGAGGAATGTGGTAAATTCCGCAACGTGCGTCCATCCAACCATCTTGCAGTCTATAGGGTTTGCCAAATAAATTTGACAAACACTTCCGCTTTTCCTCTGGTTGTTAAGCTACTCTTGCTAGTTTGTCAATGTATGGTTTTAAGTGAAATAAAAAACGACAAAATTTTATTTCTATAGAAAACGAATTTTTGTCAAAAAATTTTTCAAATTTCTATTGTATGACAATATTTGCACAAATTTTAATTCTATAGAAAATTATTGTCAACATTTAATTTCCTATTGAAATATTGTCAAATTTTTATGTTCTAAGAAATTTTTCAAACATTGTATTTGCACTAGAAAATTTTGTTCAATTTGAATTTTATAGAAAATTGCTTGTCAAATTTTTATTTCATAGAAAATTTTGTCATATTATTTCTATAGAAATTTTTTGTCAAAATTTTATTTCATCGAGAAGTTTTCAAATTAGTTATTTCTTTAGAAATTTTGTCAAAATTTTATTTCCGTAAGAATTTGTAAAATTATTATATTCTATATAAAATTTTGTAACATTTTTTTTTTTCTCACTAGAAAATTTTGTCAAATTTTATTTCTGAAAGAAATTTTTGTCAAAATTTAATTTCTTAGAAAATTTTGTCAAATTTTTAGTTTCTATCAGAAATGTTTTGTTCAAAATTTTATTTCTATAGAATATTTGATCAAAATATTATTTTATAGAGAAATTTTGTCAAATTGATTTCTATGAAAATTTGTCAAATTTTATTTCCTATAGAAAATTTGTTCAATTTTATTTCTATAGAAATTTTGTCAAAAATTTTATTTTCATGTAGAAGTTTGCTCAAAATTTTAATTTCTATCTAAAAATTTGATCAAAATTTTATTTCTATAAAAATTTGCCAAAAGTTTTATTTTCAAAAATTTTATTAGAAAAAATTTTATTTCATATATGAAAATTTATTAAAAATGTTTATTTCTGTTATTTTTTTGATTTCAGCTTAAAACATACATTGACTAAACTACAAGTGTAGCTTTAACCAACAGAGGTAAAAATGTTTTGTCAAATGTGTTTATGGCAAAGCCCTATAGACTGCAAGATGGTTGGATGGACGCACGTTTCTTATGTATGAGTTTTAAGCTGAAATCAAAAAAAACACAGAACATGATTAAAGAACAAAAACAAGAAGAAACAATAACAAACAAAACGAATGAAAGAAAGAAGAGGAAGCACGCCTCAATAAAACCCAGCCAACTCATTCAAATGTGATTTGATGGTGGCAAAGGAAAAGAGAGATGTTTGTAACGAAAATTTATTTCGGCAAAAAGCCGCTATCAATGTAAAACCTTTTCTTGGACGGTTTCAAAGTTGGTTTATTGTTGGGTCTTTAATGGCTGCCTTATGAATTTATTCTGATAATTGTTTGGATAGTTTTGGCTTGCCTAAATAGAGGATGCTGAATGAGGAATGTGGTAACTCGAAACGTGGGTCATCCAATCCATCTTGAGCAGTCTAATAGGGCTTTCGCCCAAATAAAATTAAGACAAACTTATTTTCCTCTTTGGTTAAGCTACACTTGTAGTTTAGTCAATGTATGGGTTTTAAGCTGAAATCAAAAAAAACAAATAACAAAAATTTTAATTTCCTATAGAAAATTTTGTCAATATTTTATTTCATAGAAAATTTTGTTCAGATTTTATTTTCTCTAAAAAATTTTGTCAAAAATTTTATTTTCCATCGAGAAGTTTGTCAAATTTTTATTTTCGCTAGAAAATTTTTTTAAAATTTTTATTTCTATATGAAAATGTTTGTCAACAGTTTAATTTCTTTAGGAAATTGTATAAAGTGTCTTTTATTTTGAGTTGTCAAAAATTTACTTTCTTAGAGATTGTCAAAATTTTATTCCATAAGAGAGTTTGAAATATTTCTATATAAAATTTTGTTCAATTTAATATTTTCTAAAAATTTTGTCAAATATTTATTTCTATACCAATATTACAAATTTTATTATAGAATTTTTATTAAAATTTTATTTCTCTAAGAAAGATTTGTCAAAATTTTAATTTCTTAGACAAATTTGTGACAAATTTTATTTCTCATAGAAAGTTTTGTCAAAATTTTATTCGGCATAGAGGAATGTTTGTCAACTTTATTTTCTAGAGAATTGTCCAAAAGAGTTTTATTTCACATAAGAGAGTTTTAAAAAAATATAATTTCTCTAGAAAATTTTGTCAAAAATTTTATTTATAGATTTTACAAAATTAATTTCTTCTCTAGAAATTTTGTCAGATGTATTTCTATAGAAAATGTTTGTCAAACAGTTTATTTCTCTTAAGAAATTGTATGAAGTTCATTCTTATTTGAAAAGGAATATTTGCAAAATAGCTTACACAAAACTTCAAAGCAATTCTATCCAATCTACGAATAGTAAAAATTTTCCATTTTTGGTAGAATTATTTTCTTCCTATTTTTAAAGCTTCATAGTTAAGCATGCCAAAAGGCAGCGCATATTTAAAGATAATTTCGATAGTTTCGAATAATTTTTCGGAAGTTGAGTTAGTCAAACGAAAGATTTCTTTCAGTGAAATATACACCATTTTAAAGTCAAAATTACATTTAGTTTATAACGACAAAAAAAAAAACAAGAGTTTATTGAAACAAACCTTATATAATGTAAGAATTGTGTTTTCTATGCTAAGTAAAAACCGCATTTCGTAATTTAAGGACAAGAAACACTGTTGCCTCACCACAATATTTATATTTTCAGGTAGTATCTAATACCTACCCCCCTTTCATAGTGCCGAAATGTGTAGTGTAATCTTCACATGTGACTTGAGGCTCTCTCGATTTCGCTGCGATTTTCATCATTTAAAGCAATTACCTTGATTTCATTTTTGCATAATTGTGTATAAATTTCAAGGAATCTTCTGAAATGATCTATTATCTTTTTTTTTTTTTCATTGGCCATAAGCTATTAGAAATGTTGAATTTGCTGTAAATTTTATAGAAATATTTTTGTCTTAATTGGAAGTAGGGTATTATAAAGAATAACCAAACACAACACACACACACAACTTTGTAAATACACTCATACTATGCAATCGAAATAAAGATGCCAAGCTTTTCAAAAAATATTGACATACATTTCAAAAAACAGGCTTGACCAGGCAGGGATCTCCGCCTATAACAAAAAAGTAGGAAAGAAATTATAGAAAAAATGTTGAATGAGTGGCACCGTTTGCCATATTCATTTTATACTAGTTTTCAATTTTGCCAATATGAATAATTTCTTCATAAGTTTTATGCACAATAGGTCATTGACATTAGTTCCTGCATTGTTGTTGTTGTGTTTTCTTTCTTTTTTATTAACATTGAGTGCCAATATTTTCAAAAATGATATGCAAATTTTAAAATTTATGTATATAATAAAGCTAGAAATATTAAAACAAAATGCTACTATATTTAATTAAAAAAAGAAAAAAAAACAGACAATAATAAATTGGAAATCTCTGAAAATACACTGAAACAGAATATTTTTCTTGAGCACAACGATTTCTTGTCATTAAAATACTGAATTCTCCAGTCTACCAATCAACTTGAATTCATTCTGAGAAATTTAAACAATCAAGGTTCAAAAATAAAATTGAAGAAAATCAATTAATTCATCTTTACTTTATACCGTATTTTATTTTATTTTATTTTTTTTATAAAAAAGGAAAAAGGAGAGTTTGAAAAATGAATGGAAATGAATCGAATAAAAAAAGTGAACATGTCATTCAAACACAAATAAGTATTTTTTTTTTTTTTCAAAAACTAATTTCACGCATCGAAACCAAGTTGTAATTTTTAATACAACCTTTAATGGTTTTAACTAAAAAAACTGTATTAGGTGAAAACTTAACTACGCCATGCGAAAAGTTTGCAAAATTTTATTTCATTTGGCGATCCTTTTCATAAGAACAAACAGAATTTAAAATAGCGAAAAAAAAACATTGGCCCCAAATCAATTATCATATTAACCACCCCGAAGTTCATTCATACTATTTTAGAAAATTTTACGAATATTTTCTTCGGCTTTAGTTTTCATTGAGCTGATTTGTGCGGTAATTTTTTTATATACACGCGTAGTTCAATAAATTTTTAGAATAATGAAACGTTCATTGGGCTGGGAAAAATCTTCTTAAAAACTTATAAAAATAAACTAAAACCAAATAATTTTTTTTACAATGAAAATAAATTCATTTTAGCATCAGTTTACCTAGAAACTTTCTTCTGTGTAGGATGTAATATAGTCGTCTCCAACTGGTTTTAAGTTTTGCTTACTGATTGCCATTATTTTACATATTATTTTCTAGTGGAAATGAGAAAATAAAAATTCGTAGAAGAATCATATCACATCATCAAAAAAAAAATCATCGTTTTGGCAACAAGTAAAAAATAAAATAAAAACTTAAAATTGCAATAAAAAAAGTTCCACGAAATGGTTAATGTTTCTCTATAAACAAAAAATTGTCACAATGTTTCTGTATGTATTCACCCAAAAAAAGTGGAGTAAAATAAACCCACCATGAAATTAAATGAAGCTTTTGTTTAAGACAATGTTCACCAAAATATTGAATTTGAACCAAATTTCACTGAAAAAAATATTGTCGTGAGGCCAAAGATTTTCATGTCCTTATAATAATAGAATGCAATTTTTGCTTAGCAATAGAAGTAACGATTTCTCTAAAATAAAGTTTTTTTTACTTTGTCCAAAAGTCTATAAACTTTCAATGAAGTCGTGTGTTCCTTATAATTAAGTGATTGGTTTTACAAAATGGTTATCATAACATGAAATGAAACATTTTTTGGGCTATAGGTCAACTTGACTTTAATAATTCCGAAAAATTATTTTTAAAATTAATGAAATTGTCTTTAAATTTGTTGTCTTTTTGCATCTTGACTACAAAGCAAAAAATCGTTCACAAATAGGACATGTTTTTCAACACTTTATTTTAAAGACGTTTTTTACCTTCGAAACATAGCATCATTTCTACTGGAAGCTCGTGTTAGAATTTGGAAAATAAAGTTGTCGTTAACTTGTTTTTAAAGGGACTTTGATAGCATATGAAGAAAAAAAGCTGAAAATCGAAAAAAATTCAAAATTTGTTAACTAGAGTCAAGTACACAAAACCCTAAATTTAAAGAGAATTGTGGTCTTAAAAGTATCTTACTTGAATTCTCCGCTTCTTTGGCTCGCGAATCAATGCCAAAATTGTTAAAGTAAAGACCAAATCTTTGTGAACCGGACATGCTAATCTCCTATCCCTGTGCAAATTTTCAACTAAAGTTGGTTACAAATTGGCGCTTCTGTGGTCATATGAGTGTAAATCGGGCCGAAACGATAATATATGGGAGCATATATCTAAATCGGAACCGATTTCAACCAAGTTTGCGCACGCATAGCTACAATGCATAATTCTGCTCCCTGTGCAAAATTTTCAACTAAATTGGAGTTAAAATTGGCCCTGTGGTCATGAGAGTGTAAATCGGGCTAAACGATTAATATTATGGATAGCTATATCTACATCTGAACCGATTTCAAATACCAAATTTGGCACGCATAGCTACAAGTGCTAATTCTCCTCCCTGTGCAAAATGTCAACTACATCGGAGTTAAAAATTGGCCTCTGTGGTCATATGAGTGTAAATCGGTGCGAAAACGATAATTTTATATGGGAGATATATCTAAATCTGAACCGACATTCAACAAAATTTGGCTAGCATATGCTCCAATGCTAATTCTAATCCTGTGCAAAATTTCGAACTAAATCGAGAAGTGGTGTGGTCATAGACTGTGACAAGTCGAGCTGCAAGATAACGACTGATATATGGGGAGCTATATTCTAAATCTGAATCGATTTCAATCAATTTGGACACATGACTATACTACTAATTTATTCCTAGTGCAATTTCCAACCAAATTGCGGGCCACAACCTCTGGTTTCCTGGACTGTATTAGTCCATATCGGCCGAAGATATATATGGGAGGCTATATCTAAATCTGAAGCGATTTCAACTAAAATTTAGCAGGCACATTGACTAGTCGTATAGTGGTTTTGTTTGTAAAAAATCTTTCAAAGAAAATCGGTATAAAACTCTGGCTTCTCCTGGGTCATTTAGTGCATTCGGGCGAAAGATATATATGGGAAAGCTATGTCTAAATCTGAACGATTTCTTTCAAAATTCAATAGGGTTCTATTCTGATCCCAAATTATGAACCTAGACTTTGTATCACAAAAAATGTGTTCAGTCAGACAGACGGACGGACGGACGGACAGTACGACAGACGTCAGAGCGGACATGGCTATATCGACTCAGGGACCCACCCTGAGCATTATTGCCAAAGCACCAATGTGTCTATCTCGTCTCCTTCTGGTGTTTGCAAATCATATGCACTAACTTATAATACTTGTTCAACAGTGTGGCGGCAAGGGTATTAAAAAAATCAGCGGTATGTTTTTTCTGAGGGTCCCAGATGGATTAATATGAGAGAAATGGGGCTATATCAAAATGAAAATTGATTTTTTTATATGTATTTTTTTATAAATTAAAATTTAGTTTCTTTTCATTTCAATTTAATTGTAAAACTTATTTAATAAAATTTACCCATATTAAAAATGCAATTTAAATAAAATGCAAACAAAAATGTGAACTATTTTGTGTGAAATTCCATTTAATAAAATTTTAAGTGTTTTTTTTTTATTTTTTAGTTCATGTCATTAAAAAAACCAGAAATAATTGGAGAAATAAATAGTAAGAAAAATATTTTTTTCACATTCACAAATTTAACTAAAATCATGTTAATTTTAAACAAAAAATCCGGGGGTTTTTTTCTGAGGTCCAGATGGGTTAATATGAGAGAAATGGCTATCAAAGCGAAAATTTTGTTTTTTGTATTTTTTATAAATTAAAATTTAGTTTCTTTTCAAAGTTTAATTAATTGTATAAACTCTATTTCATTTAATAAAATTTACCCATTATAAAAATGCAATTTAAATAAATTAATAGAAAATGTGAACTATTTTTGTGGTGAAATTCTAATTTTATAAAATTTTAAAGTGTTTTTTTTTTCATTTTTAGTTCATGTCATTAAAAAACAGAAATAATGAGAAAATAATAAGTAAGAAAATTTTTTTTCACATTTGACAAAATTTAACTAAAATCATTTAATTATAAAAAAAATCAGTGGTTTTTGTTTTTTTTTTTTAGGGTCCAGATAGGTTAATATGAGAGAAATGGCTATATTCAAACCGAAATTGGTTTTTTTTTTATTGTATTTTTTATAATTAAAAATAATATAAAAAAAATCAGTGTTTTTTTTTTCTGAGGTTCGGATGGTTAATAGTGAGAGAAATGGCTATAATCAAACGAAAATTTTTGTTTTTTTTTTTTGTATTTTTTTATAAATTAAAAGTTTAGTTTTTTCTTTTCATTTTAATTTAATTGTAAAACTAATTTCATTTATATAAAATTTAGCCCATTTTAAAAATTCGATTGAAAATATAATTCTTACAAAAAATATGAATAATTTTGTGTGAAAATTCCAATTTAAGTAAAATGTTTACCAGTGTTTTTTTTTTTCATTTTTTAGTTTATGTCATTAAAAAAACAGAATAACGAGAAAATAATAAGCTAAGAAAAATTTTTTTCACATTTTGGACAAAATTTAACTAATAATCATTTAATTAGTAAAGAAAAATCAGTGGTTTTGTTTTTTTTTAAGGGTCCAGAGTAGTTTAATATGAGAGAAATGGCTATATCAAACGAAAATTGGTTTTTTTATTGTATTTTTTATAAATTAAAATATATAAAAAAAAATCAGTGTTTTTTTTCTGAGGTTCCGGATGGGTTGAATATGAGAGAAATGGCTAATATCAAACGAAAATTTGTTTTTTTTTTGATATTTTTTAAATTAAAATTTAGTTTCTTTTCATTTTAATTTAATTGTAAAACTAATTTCATTTAATAAAAATTTTACCATTTTTAAAAAATTCGGATTGAAATAAAAATTCTTAAAAATATGAATTATTTTGTGCTGAAATTCCAATTTAATAAAAATTTAAAAGTGTTTTTTTTTCATTTTTAGTCTAATGTCATTAAAAACAGAAATAAACGAGAAAATAATTAAGTAAGGAAAAATTTTTTTCAGCCTTGACAAAACTATATTCATTTATCGGTTTTTAGTCATGTTACTATGAGAATCTTAAGATGATTTTATGTATCTTATATTAAAATTTATAAAACAAATCAGTGTTTTTGTTTTCTAGGTCCAGGATGGCGTTAATATAGAGAAATGGCTATATCAGAACGAAAATGTTTATGTTAATAAAAAATCAGTTGTTTTTCGACGATGGTAATTGGGAATGTTTCAAAAAATTTTTTGTATTTTTAAATTATAGTTCTTATTTTATTATTGTAAAATTAATCATTTTAAATTATTAATCGTTGCAAATAAATTCTTAAATATTGAATTATTTTGTAAATTTAATTTTATATAGTTTTTTTTTCATTTAGTTCATTCATTAAACAGAATAAGAATTAAAAAAATTTTCCATTACAAATTCTAAATATTAATTACTAAAAATCCGGTTTTTGAGGACCGGGCTATGCATGTTATCAAATAAATGTTATGTTTATATAAAAACAATTTTTTTGAGCGATGAATAAGAGTAATGTTATCAAAACTAAATGTTTTATATTTTTGCGTCATAATAATTGTAAATATTCCAATATATTCAGGTAAAATGATTAAATTTCATACAAAAAATGTTATTGTTGAAATTCAATTTAATGAAATTGTATACATCATATGTATGAAGCTTTTTTTTCATTAGTTCATCATTAAAAAAACAAAATAATGAGAAACATAATTAAATAAGGAAAAATTTACATTGGCAAATTTGGACTAAAATCATTTAATTATAAAAAAATCAGTGGTTTTTTCTGAGGGAAATGGCATATCAAACGAAAAAATTGATGTATTGATTTTTATTATTTTTTATCAAATTAAAATTTCACCATTTATTTGGAATTTAATTTGTGAAAATCAATTTTAATTGATATTTTTGTTTATAAATTAAAATTGATCATTTAATAAATAATACCACTTTCACGCTTATGTTACTTTTAAGTATATGTTATGTATTTATTTGTGTAGCGTATGTCAATTCCTTTTGGGGGTGATAATAATCCCATTGGCTAATTTAAGATTTTTTTTTTATAGGGTCATATAACACATATTTTCTTATTGCTTTTAAAAATTTTCAGTATTTTTTTTTTTTATTTCTAGATTTGAAAATTTTTTTGGTTCTTACAAACACTTAGATGAAGATATTTACTTTTTTTCATCCGTTAAATATTTCACTTATAGTTGTATTTTCTTTTCTTTTTGTGGCACAGGTTTTCTATTGTATTGTATCTTTTATTTGGGAAATTAGTTATTCCTCTGTGCTTATTTCCCCAAAATAAAAAAAATCGATAGTCAGGCTTTCCCAGAGGAACCATTCAATTACAATTGAGTACACCAAAAAAAAAATATCAAAGAACACACAAAAATAAAGTTTACACAGCTGTACATTTGATTAATCGAATATTAAAGAAGATCCACTGAATAGTTTTTGTTTTTCGTTTCTTAAGCCGACAAATTTTTTGTTTTTTCTTTAATATTGTATATTTTTTGGGTTTTTATAACTTTCTTGATTTAGAAAATAAATTGGTAAAACAATTTTAAAATTTGTTATTTGTTTTAAGTTTTATGTATTACTTTTTATTATCTATTGTTATTGTCTTTCTTTTGCTTCGGCCACCCAAAAACAAACACGTCTGACGAAACGATGGTCAGCTACTAACTGAAAGAGAAGCAGACCTACAACGGACTTTAAAGAAGCATCGGTTAAAAGCCACGGTCATGGTGAAAGATATTTCCTTTCTTTGATCGTAAGCAACAGCCAGCCAACTGATGGCACTAACAGAAGTCAGTTTAACAATAAACAGAAGCTTAGTTACATGCAAACATTCACATCCCCAACATACATCGTCAGCACACACAGGATTGCCAACAAAGCCGACTCGCCTGACTTCAACGAAAGGGACGATGTTTGAACCGTAAAGCCAGCCAGCCAGTCGCCAGCCAACACAGTAAGATAATAATGAAGGAAGACACGACAAAGAAAGCATCCGATGGCTAATTGCGGTAGTGTAACCACTACTGCACAAGGTTTTGCTGTTGGTTTGTGACTAAGCTAAGCTTCGATATGAGATCTTGTTCATGATATGTTGTGTAGAGTAGAGTGTCGGTGTTAGCAGTTATCGGTCCTCGCGTCGCGAAAGAGTTTTCGTTTGAAAAATCGTATGTACAGTGTTAGTTATTGTTGTTGAGTGGACAACATCAGCAACATTCATTGAGAGTAGACGACCATTGTTGTTCGTTTCGGAAGAAAATGATGGTTGACTGGTAATAAAGCATACTTCCGATGCCAACTTTGCCTGATTACAATTTCACCATCACCTCAAGATATTCACT
>PGFW01028172.1:4195-14605 GCA_003123925.1 Haematobia irritans
TGTGACATTTTTACCTATTAAAAAAAATGCTTATCGAAATACAGCAAACATCTTTGTAATAAATAGTGGATTTTTTTTTAGAAATTAAATGTCGACTTATAACATTTCATCATTTTCCTTGTATAATCGAATTTTTATATTTTTTTTTTAGAAATTTTGATTTTATTCGATCTTTCTTTTATCCAATAGAAAATAATTAAACAAGCTTGAGAACTTTGTTTTTTGTATTGGTTTCTTTATCTTTCAATATTTCTATTGGATTTTTTTTAGTTATTATCATGTAGTAGTAAATCTATTTATTTATTTCCAGTAGAAATGTTTTTTTTTTTGTTTGCAAAATTTCATTCCATTGGGTTTATTTTTATGGTGGTCTTACAGCAATTTCAAATGTGCGATTTCGACTAAGTTAACCGACAACATTCCTGTGTTGTGAGGTATTCGATAATTCGAGATTGCGTTGTTTTAAGTTATTTTATTAACTATCATGGTAATTTTTCTTTAAGGCTCTTCTTTTGATGTGACGAAAAAATTGGTGTTTATTCCGGGAGTAAGGGCTGTTTGTGTCCTAAGTCTTTTGTTTTTATACCCTCCACCATTGGATGGGGGTATATTAACTTTGTCATTCCGTTTGTAACACATCGAAATATTGCTCTAAGACCCCATAAAGTATATATATTCTGGGTCGTGGTTAAATTCTGAGTCGATCTGAGCATGTCCGTCCGTCCGTCTGTCGTCCGTCTGTTGAAATCACGCTAACTTCCGAACGAAACAAGCTATCGACTTGAAACTTGGCACAAGTAGTTGTTATTGATGTAGGTCGGATGGTATTGTAAATGGGCCATATCGGTCCACTTTTACGTATAGACCCCATATAAACGGACCCCCAAATTTGACTTTCGATTGCTCTAAGAGAAGCAAATTTCATCCGATCGGGCTGAAATTTTGTACATAGTGTTAGTATAGGGTCTCTAACAACCATGCAAAAATTGGTCTATATCGGTCCACTTTTACGTATAGCCCCCATATAAACGGACCCCCAAATTTGGCTTGCGATCGCTCTAAGAGAAGCAAATTTCATCCGATCCGGCTGAAATTTGGTACATGGTGTTAGTATATGGTCTCTAACAACCATGCAAAAATTGGTCCATATCGGTCCACTTTTACGTATAGCCCCCATATAAGCGGACCCCCAAATTTGGCGTGCGGTTATGGTGTTAGTATATGTTCTCTAATGACCATGCAAAAATTGGTCCATATCGGTCCATAACACTAGCCAACAGTCGTTTTGTGATTTGTTTCTAGCATATTTTTTCTTATTGATTTTGACCTACGAAAAATTTTTTTAAAAAATTTTCTGTCGATTGGTTTTCGAGATACAATTTTTCTTGTAAGATTTTGTTAAGTAAGGGCTTATTTTCTTTGTAAAAATTTCAGCTATACGTAAAAAACCAAAGTTGCTGTTAGCATCGTGTTTTATATTTTATATGAATTTTTATATGGTTTTTTTCTGCCACATTTTCACTAAAAAAACGCCGTATTTTAACCTACCTTTTTAAGCCGCCAACATCCAAACTTCTTACCCGATTTGAAAATTTTCTGAGAATGAGTTGTAGACGGCTCAATTTTCTTTAATTTGAGTAGTATTAGGATCAAAAAGGTCAAAGAAAACGAAAGATATGCTAAAAATTGTAGGTGTACCTCCAAAAATTAAAAAAAAAATAAAAAAAATTGTATCTCGAAAACCTATCGACAGAAAATCTTTTAAAACTCATTTTCGTGTTTAGTAGGTCGAAATCAATAAGAAAAAATATGCTAGAAAGAAATCACAGAGAAATTTTTTTTATTTGTTACCTAGTGTAATTATATATAGCCCCCATATAAATCGATTCCCAGATTTGTCCTCCGGAGCCTCTTGGAGGAGCAAAATTCATCCGATCCGGTTGAAATGTTGAACATGGTGTTAGAATGTCGTCTCTAATAAACACGCAAGAATTGGTCCATATCGGTCCATAATTATATATAGTCCCCATATATACCGTTCCCAAGATTTGATCTCCTGAGCCTCTTGGAGGAGCAAAATTCATCCGATCCGGTTGAAATTTGCAACGTGGTGTTAGTATAAGGCCGCTAATATCCATGCCAAAATTAGTACATATCGGTCTTATAAGTTATATATAGGCCGATCCCCAATCAACACAAAAAATGGTTCCATCAATCGGTTCATATTATTCATGGTTGACACTAGAGCAAAAATAATCTACCAAAATTTTATTTTGTATGGCAAAACATTGTCCAAAATGTTATTTCTTATTTTAAAATTTTGTCAAATTTTAATAGGTAAAAATGTCACAATTACTCCCAATTTTATTTTTCAAAACTATTAACATATAAAATTCCCACAATAAATCTTCCCGAAATTGTTTTTCTCTTTCTCCTCCTATGCACATTGTAATATAATGAAATAGCGCCAAAATTTCAACAATCCAAAAAAAAAAACTCTCGTCGAACTTTGCAAACCAAAGCTAGTCATAGTTAAAACGAAAAAGCCATTCAAAACCACTACGAATTTTTATTTGATATAATAAAAAAACTATACAACTTGTTTGAGTTCGTTTCGAACTGGGGTTTATGTTCAAACTATAGCTTATTTCTGCACGTTTGTCGGCCCCAAGCTTTTTTTTCCGAATTTTTATTTGACATTTCTCTATTTTGCAGACTTTAACTCAAATTGAAACCATGAGAGATATCGCAAATCACAAAACGTGTTAAATGGTTCCAAGAAATGGCACACAGTGGATGCATCAAATTTCGAAAGAAAATCATCTTCAGTTGATGAGGCACATTTTCACCTCAGTGGATTCGTCAATAACAGAATTGCCGCATTTGGGCCAAATGAGAATCAGAGTGATTGTCAAAAACGCAAATGCAACCCACAAAGAGTGACTGTTTGGTGCGGTGGCTTTCAAGCAAGGACGTGCCACTTGCCACCAGCTAACGAAACAATGGCTCTTTACGCAACAAATTATTCAATGGCCGTGTTATCTTACGTAATGGCGATGTCAATTGCCGGCCGAGATCATGTGATTTGACACCGTTGCGACTTTTTTCTTTGGGATTGTTGAAAAAAAGGTGTACGTCGATAAGCCCAGCAACAATTCAAGAGCTAAAGGATAGATAATTCGCACATTAACGGCATAAGAACGCTCCATTATGCTTCAGCGTCTTCGAAAATTTGCGAACCATCGGATGAAGGTGTGCGACCCAGGGTCGCGACGCCCATTTGCCGATATTTTGTTCCATACATAAATTGAGTAATACCAATATATCATAATAAAATAAAAATTACAATAATTTCCTAAATAGTTTGTGTTTTATTCAAAATCAACATCGCCCTGAAATTTTTTAACCACCCTTTAAAAGCATTTTGAAAAATTTGCTAAAGACAATCGAGAGACAATCTTATCGAATATTATTCGAAGTCAGAATCTTTTTTGGGGCCTGTTGCCAAAAGCAAATGCACAAGTTTCAAATCTCATATTAGCGACAAAATATGGACATTCTGAATAAAAAAATATAACTCTAAAGGCGTTTTTTTTTTCTTGTAAAATATGTTCACTTTTTCGCCATTTTGCTCGATTGACCTGTATTCCAGTGCATAAGAAAAATTGTGAAATCTTCTATGTCACCCATGAGTTTTTCCTTGTGTTGATTTTCTGCCGGAATTGGTATAATGCTAAAACCAGAATCATTGACAAAGACCACCCGCCTAACTTAAGCTAACATAGATAAATATCCATGTTTGTTTCTTAAGTCTTTTGTTCTTCAAATAGCCAAAATTATCCTGAAAAGTTTTGTTTTCTGATTTATTATTTTATATTTATATCTTAGATTATTTTTCTTTTAATTAACACCTTATACGTAGGTGTTTGAAAAGTTGTTTGGTTATGTTTTCTCAAACTCCATTTGGCTTACTTACATTGTTTATTTGTACAACAATTTGCTCTTGTACTCAAGATATCTGCCGATGTTGACACATTTTCTGCAACAAATACCTGCTCTGCATGACTTGAAAATCTCCTGTAGTAAGCACAAATATTGGTGAGAAACTAATAAACAGGAATTTTATAATGTTATTGACAAAAAACACTTTAAGATATTTGTAGTCTATGGGTAAGAAAAAAAACACACAATCTCCAACTGAAGAAGACGAAGATGATGATGATGACGCTTTACACGTTTTAAAGGCTTAATTTTTGGCAATTCTTTTTTCCAAGAAAAAAAGAAAAGGAAAATATGTGGTTGCGCCTTAATAATTTTAAGTCGGCATTTACCGGCTTCTGTGGGTATTTCATGATTGTTTTCTTGTGTTTTTTTTTTTTTGCAAAACACTGATAAGTTTTGTCTAAGCCTCTGGTTATTCAGTTTTTTTGGTGCTTGAGAGTGTATACCACTTTATGCGGACTTTTAAACTTTTCATACAATTCCATACATACAGCTACCACAATCAGTGGCGAGACTCGTTTAAGAAAAAAAAAACGAAACGAAAAAAAACAAAGATGTTGCAACACGTGTTTTAACCCCGCTTTTTTTCGTTTTTGTGTTCAAAGGAGGATGACCGAAAGCGTATTTTATTTTTTCTCTTATTGTTGATGGTTTGTTTGCAATTTTGTTTTGTTATTTGTTTTAGTTGTTGATTTTATTGAAATAGGGTCAGTTGTCGATTGATCTTGTTTTTAGTTATATAGTGTGTATGGGTTTCCAGTTTATTCATTTTAAAAAAAGAATTTTTTATTTTTTATTTATTACTTAATATATTTCTGTCATGTAAATTTTCGTCGCATTTCAGAATACGTATATTTTTATTGATGCTTAGAAATTTTAGCATCTTAAATAGATTAAAAAAATAATAATTCTTTGATATAAATCACACCAATTATTCAATATTACAATATCCGTCCAGTTTATGGTTTAATAAGAATTTATTTGGTTTTAATTTTCATTCTTGTTCTTTTTTAATTTTAAAATGGGTTTAAAATTTTCCATTGTTATGCTATTTAACTAAATGATTAAAAATGAAGAAATTCAAATTAATTGAAATTATTAATATTTATCTAATATTAATAATTATTAATATTAAGTAATTATATTGATCTATTTATTTTTTTTTAAACAAAACATTTTAATTAACTTATTTATATGTGGTTTAACTTCAATTATTATTTTAACTTATTTTGAAATTTATTAGGTTTTATATACCCTCCACCATTAGATGAGGGTATAATTAAACTTTGTCATTCCGTTTGTAACACATCGCACATATTGGCTATAAATCGTGTGAAATTCAGACTCGATCTGAGCATGTCCGTCCGTCCGTCTGTTGAAATCAACGCTAACTTCCGAACGAAAACAAGCTATTCGACGTGAAACTTGGCATAAAGTAGTTGTTATTGATGTAGGTCGGATGGTATTGCAAATGGGTCATATCGGTCCACTTTTACGTATAGCCCCCATATAAACGGACCCCCAAATTTGGCTTGCGAGGCCTCTAAGAGAAGCAAATTTCATCCGATCCGGCTGAAATTTGGTACATGGTGTTAGTATATGGTCTCTAACAACCATGCAAAAATTGGTCCATATCGGTCCACTTTTACGTATAGCCCCCATATAAACGGACCCCCAAATTTGGCTTGCGATTGCTCTAAGAAAAGCAAATTTCATCCGATCCGGCTGAAATTTGGTACATGGTGTTATATATGGTCTCTAACAACCAATGGCAAAAATTGGTCCAATCGGTCATAATTATCCGGCTGAAATTTGGTACATGGTGTTAGTATATGTTCTCTAATGACCATGCAAAAATTGGTCCACATCGGTCCATAATTATATATAGCCCCCATATAAGCTGATCCCCAGATTTGACCTCCGGAGCCTCTTCATCCGATCCGGTTGAAATTTGAAACGAGGTGTTAGTATAAGGCCGCTAATAACCTTGCCAAAATTGGTCCATATCGGTCTATAGTTATATATAGCCGATCCCCAATCACACAAAAATTGGTCCATATCGGTTCATAATCATGGTTGCCACTCGAGCCAAAAATAATCTACCAAAATTTTATTTTTATAGAAAACATTGTCAAAATGTTATTTCTATAGAAAATTTTGTCAAAATTTTATTTCTATAGAAAATTTTGTCAAAATTTTATTTCTATAGAAAATTTTGTCAAAATTTTACTTCTATAGAAAATTTTTGTCAAAATTTTACTTCTATAGAAAATGTCAAAATTTTGTTTTGTCAAAAAGTTTATATTCTATAGAAACTTAATAAACTTTAATTATATACGTATTTATCGGCTTTTTTAAGTTTAATTATATACCACGTATGGACTATGTGGTATATATTAGGTGTTAGGAGTTTTAGGATAACTCTTGCCATTCGGCCTCAGTAGAAGTTTCTACGCATCCATGTTGAGGGTACAATAAGCTTCGGCCGGCCGAAACTTACGGCCGTATATACTGTTAATATTAAGTATCAGTATATATGATGTATTTATTTATTTTTTTTTTTTTATACAAAACATTTTAAATTAGTCTGTATTTTATGTGTGTTTAACTTAATATTATTTATTTATTTTGAATTTAAAATGTTTTTTATGCCCTCCACCATGGATGGGGCGTATTATTAATTTTGTCAACTCCGTTTGTAACACATGGAAATAATTTCTCGTGGTGAAATTCTGAAGTCGATGCTGAGCATGCTCGTTCCAAGTCCGTCTGTTTCGTCTGGTTGAAATCACGCTAACTTCCGAACGAAACAAGCTATCGCGACTTGAAACTTGTCACAAGTAGTTGTTTATTGATGAAGGTCGGATGGTTAGCAAATGGCGCATATCGGTCCACTTTTTACGTATAGCCCCCATAATAAACCGATCCCCGATTTGGTTGCGAAGCCTCTAAGAGAAGCAAATTTCATCCGATCCGGCTGATAATTTGTACATGGTGTTAGCTACATATGGATCTCTAACAACCATGAAAAAATTGGTCTACATATCGGTCCAATAATTATCAATGTAGCCCCATATAAACCGATCCCCCGATTTGGCTTGCAGGAGCCTCTAAGAGAGCAAATTTCATCCGATCTGCGTTGAACTTTGGTCGTGGTGTAGTATATGATATGTTTAACAACCATGCCAAAAGTTGTCGCATCAGTCCATTAATCATTATAGCCCCATATAAACCGATCCCGAGTTTGGTTTTGGAGCCTCTTGGAGGAACAAATTTCATCCGAGTCAGTTTGAAAGAAAAACTTGAGTTGAACCTGTACAAGAATCTTTGCAGCATATTACTGAATTTTAGCGTTAAATTTTTCTGATTATTTTTTTCTTGCTTTGTGGCTTGTTAACTTTGAGTATTTAATCAAACTTGACAAAAAAAATTTGGGGCAAGAGGATTAGAGTAAATTAATACAAGTCCAATCATAATTCTATTCCAATGACTTAAGTTTAATTTGAAATAAGCCTAATTTAATAAAGTTTAATTCATGTAATTTAATTTAGTTTTATGAAAATTACTTTGAATTAGTTTAAAATTAAATAGTTTTAATTTTAAATAAATTTTTTATTTTTTGATTGTAATTTTTAATTAAAAACTCAATTAGTTTATATTAAATAATTTAATATTTATAATTATAGTGATAATTAATTTTATTAATTATGTAATTTTAATAATATTTTAATATTTATATTTAATATTCTATATTAAAAAACTAATGCAATTTAGCATACTTTATTTATATGAACATTGTTTAATTTGAAGTAAAAATTAATAATAAAATTACCTTAAATTGGTTCAAATTTCTATAATTTTTACATATTTTTTATTTTACTTGTGATTTGAATTTAATAACTCAATTCGTTATATTAAAATATAAAATTTATTTTAATTAATAATTTAAATTAATATATAAATAAAATTATTTATTTATTTATTTATTGATTAATTACATTTACAATAAAATTATAAATATAATTGTAAGCTTTGCTGCTAGGGTCTTAAGCTTAAAACAAAATTAATTTGATTAATTTATTATTATTTAATTAATTTTATTTTATTTATATGAATTAAATTATATGAACAAATAATTTTAATTGGCACATTCTTTTTATTATTTTAAAAATTTTGAAGTTAAAAGATTTATTTGTAATTTAGTATTGTTATAAATAGATATTAAATTTTATATATTTTCATAAGTTATTTATTATATATAGTATAATTGTTTTTATTTACAGGAGCCCTCGAAATTCGGTACCCTCAAACTTGACAATATTCATGAGACATTTAATGTGTTGTCACATTGAAATTAGGTTCCCAAATACCTCCCATATAAATGTAGACGACCATAGGTGTCCACTTATTGCAGGTCTCACTGTATTTTTTATACGCTGCGCCATACTGTGGAACGGGGTATTATAAGTTAGTGCATATGTGTGCAACACACAGAATGAGACGAGATAGACACATGGTGTCTTTGGCAATAATGCTCAGGGTGGTTTCCTGAGTCGATCTTGCCATGTCCGTCTATCCGTCCGTCCGTCTGTACACATTTTTGTGATCAAGATCTAGGTCGCAGTTTTACTCCAATCGACTTCAAATTTGACACAAGTTCCTGTTTTGGGTCAGAATAGAACCCTAGTGGTTTCATATATATCTTTCGCCGAAGATGCACTTGTATGGACCCAGAAGTCATATTTTTAGCCCAATTTGATTGAAATTTAGCACTAGGAGTACAATTAGTAGTGTAGTCAACTGTGCTAAATTTTATTGAAATCGGTTCAGATTTAGATAGAGCTCCCATATATATCTTTCGCCCGATATGAACTAAAATGGCCCCAGAAGTCATAGTTTTAGCCCAATTTGATTGAAATTTAGCACTAGGAGTACAATTAGTAGTGTAGTCAACTGTGCTAAATTTTATTGAAATCGGTACAGATTTAGATAGAGCTCCCATATATATCTTTCGCCCGATTTTCCGTCATATGACCATAGAGGTCAAAGTTGTAGTCCGATTTACGTGAAATTTTGCACAGGGAGTAGAATTTGAAATATTAAGTACACATGTCAAATTTGGTTGAAATCGGTTCAGATTTCGATATAGCTTCCATATATATGTTTTTCCGATTTGGGCAAAAATACCCACAAATCACCACTGCTAAGTCGAAAACTTGTAAAAGTGACTCAAATTTTCCTTTATTTCTAATACATATCTATCGACCGATAAATCATAAATACACTTTTGAGAAATTGCCCCAAAATTGGTTCAGATTTAAAGCTTTTCCATATTTTTTCCTAACATTGTGTTCCACCCCAGGGCATTAGCCGACTTAAATTTTAAGTCTATAGATTATAAATTTTGTTCAGATGGAGTCAGATTTAAATGTATGTATTTGGGACAAAAACCTTTATATATAGCACCCAACACATTGGACGGATTTGATATGGTATCGAAAATGTGGATCTACAAAGTGGTGCAGGGTATAATATAGTCGGCCCAGCTCGACTGTAGACTTTCCTTACTTGTTTTTTAATTTCAATAAGTTCAATTTAATATAAAAAAATTAAATTGAACTTATTTAAATTAAGTTAAATAAATAAATAAATTATTTAATTAAAATAACTATGTTAATTAAATTAAAATAATCTACAGTGAAATCTCTCAGATTATTATAATTTGAATCAGTTCAATTTTATGTATTTATTTAAATAATTGAACGAATGAATAATTTTATTTTTTTACTAAGTCTTTTTTTAAAAAGCGTTTTTTAGTTTTTAATTTAATTTAGTTTTATTCAATTCTCATTTGCACTTTTAATAAATGCAATTTTTATGTAATTGAACGAAGACAGCCACATTAAAATTTATCAAATTTAAATTTGTTTTTGTTTCGTGTAATGTATTGGTTTTTTACTTTTTTGCATTTTAGTTAATTTTTTAAGCATAAATTTAATATCCCACTGAATTTGGTTTTATTAAAATCCATTAAATTTCGATTAAATCTAATTATTTTTTTTTTTTGAAAATGTATGATTTAAAAGGCCATATCATATTGATAGTATTGTAAATGAGTGGATGCAAATTTTTGTATATATCAGAGATCAATTTCCATAATTTTTTGTTGCACTTTTCGTTTAACTTTACAAACACTTATTTAATGTAATTTTCTTTATATTTCTATATATTTTTAATTTTTGTATTATTCAATTATAATAAATATTTTACGATATAAATATTTATTATCTCACTTAATAAAATTTCTGTGCGTTTTGAACGATCAAATGATTTTGTTTTCATCAGAGCAATACGCGTGTTATCTTTAAGCCATGCCGTTTACAACTGTTTTTAGGCCAAAGCATCTTT
>PGFW01028174.1:7628-20517 GCA_003123925.1 Haematobia irritans
AAGAGAGAAGATTTCGGATGAAATTTTGCTCTCTTTGAAAGCTCCGCAAGGCAAATCTGGTGATCGTTTATATGGGGGCTATACATAATTATGGCACGCGATGTGGACCGAATTTTTGCATGGTTGTTTAAGAGACAACATACCAAACACCATATTACTAAATTTCGAGCGGCATCGGATTGAAAATATGCTTGCTCTTAGACGCTCCGCAAGCCAAATAATGATTGGTCGCGCCTTATATGGGGGCTATAGCGTAAAAGTGGACCGATATGGCCATCTTGCAATACCATCCGAACCTAAGCATCTAACAACGTACTTGGCCAAGTTTCAAGTCGATAGCGTGTTTTCGTGTCGGAAGTAGCGTGATTTTCAACAGAACGGGACGGACGACATGCTTAGATCGATTCAGAATTATCGCCCACGACCAGAATAAATAAACTTTAATAGTTTCTCAGAGCAAATATTCTCGATGTATAACAACGGAATGAAAAAGTTTAAATACCGCCGCAAGGGTGGCTGGAAGGGTATAATAAGAGAAATCAAATAGAGGTTGTGCTTTAATATTTCGAGAAATCCTAGTATAGTGTTTGCTGGTATTTTAGGGGATTTTCCCCCAAATGGGGATACATTTTTCGTGGGTGGGTAAATTTTTGAATTTGGCGAATTAAAGATTTTATGGGGAAATTTACCCATAATACTAACATATTTGGGGATTTTGGTAGAGATTTTTATCACATCGGTTCAGTATGGATAAAGAAGGGTTTACATGAAATTTCTTTTCAAAAATTCAAAAACAGAAAACTTGCTTTAGAGCATGTGGGCTAGAAATGGACACAGGATTTTATAATTGACGGCGACTGCAAGTGCTATTATAATTGTCTCTTCAGCTTGGCTAATCATTTTTAGCTATTATGACAGACCATTTCGTGAGGACACGGCCTAAAAATAAATATTCATACCATAGAATTTGGGCAAACTATATCCACAAATATGATGATGGTTCAACCTTCAATTGATCTACCACTCAATTGTATTACTTCGAGATATCTAGAAGTTAAATTTTTCGTTCATAACACATGGGTAACGCAACTCACCATTTACATTTCAAGAGCAATTTGGAAGACAATTACACCAGGACAACGGACCGGTGTTTAGGCCTTCGGTTATAAAAAAAAATATATTATATACTTATAATGAAACCTCTTCTACTTGGACACGTCTGGGGAGGTGTTGCTATAGTTAAACACATTAAAATTAACCTCTCAACCTGGAAACCTCGTCAATACAAATTGAACAAAATTTTAGGTGACCGTGTGTGTCCAGCTTTCAGAGGTTCCGCTGTATATACAGTGAATCATGTGAAAGCTGGGGGGTTTGCCTTGAACCTGGAAATATAGAGGTATTTTAGCTCCATAAAATAGATGTGTCGAATCCCGAATTGAGCGTAGAGACACACCAAATTTTTTAAACGATTTGGCCTGGAAATAAAAAATCTTTGTTTAGGTCCATAAATAGGTGTAATGAGTATGGTGTGTATCATTCCAAGTTTTGGTAATGAGCACCGCTCATAAAGTTGGGGGTAAAACCACCGCACCTGGGCAACACTGTTTGAAAAACTATGTCAAAACTTTATTTCTATTGAAATTTTTGTCAAGATTTTATTTCTATAGAAAATTTTGACAAAATTTTATTTCTATAGAAAAATTTGTCATGATTTTAGTTCCATAGAAAGTTTTGACAAAATTTTATTTCTATAGAAAATTTTGTCATGATTTTATTTCTATAGAAAATTTTGTAAAAATTTTATATCTATACAAAATTTAGTTTCCAAAGAAAATTTTGTCAGAATTTTATTTCTATAGAAAAGTTTTGTTCAAAATTTTTCTTTTCTATAGAAAATTTTGTCAAACTTTTATTTCTATAAAAAATTTTGTCAAAATTTTATTTCTATAGAAAATTTTGTTCCAAATTTTATTTCTATAGAAAATTTTGTCAAAAATTTAGTTCTAATAGAAAATTTTGTCGAAAGTTTTTATATCGATTGAAAAAATTTTGTCAAAATTTTGTATTTCTATACAATTTTTGCCGAGAATTTTATTTTATAGAAAATTTTGTACAAATTTTATTCTATAGAAATTTGTCAAAGCTTTTAATTTCTATACAAAATGTTGTCAAAATTTTATTTCTATAGAAAATTTTGTCCAAATTTTATTTCTATAGAAAATGTTGTCAACATTTTATTTAGTATTTTTTTTTCAGTAGGGTGTCGTAAAACAGTAAAGTGCAATTCACTCTTTTTTTATTTATTTACCTGGCCCTGATGAAGATTGACGATGTCAAATCGAAATATTGGCTTCAATAAAATAAAATAAAACTCAAATAAAAAACATTTGGAGTTTTTTCATTAATGACCTCGAGCTGGAACTAACAAAAAAAAAATTTTATTTTATTGAATTTTGTCAACATTTTATTTGTATAGAATTTGGTCAAAATTTCATATCTTTGACAATTTTTGTCAAAATTGTCTTTTATCGAAAAATTTTCAAAAAATGTATATCTAAATTTGTCAAAATTTTCTTTTCTATAGAAAATTTTGTCAAATTTTATTTCCTATAGAAAATTTTGTCAAAATTTTATTTCTATTAGAAAATTTTGTCAAAAATTTTATTTCTAAATAAAGAAAAATTTTGGTCAAATTTTCTTTTACTATAGAAAATTTTGTCAAAATTTTACTTCCTATAGAAAATTTTGTCAAATTTATTTTTTTCATGTAGAAAAATTTTGTGCCAAAATTTTATTTCTATAGAAAATTTGTCAAAATTTTATTTCTATAGAAAATTTTGTCAAAATTTTATTTCTATAGAAAATTTTGTCAAAATTTTATTTCTATAGAAAATTTTTACGAAATTATATTTCTATCAAAAACTTTGCAAAATTTTATTTGTATAGAAAATTTTGTCAAAATTTGAATTCTCTCGAAATTTTTGCAAAAATTTTGTTTCCAAAGAAAATTTTGCGTCTACGTGAAAGATAAGTTTACGCAATAGGCGATTATTCTTGCTTAAAGATAGAATTCGAATTTCCCATACATTTCAATAAATCCTTACTGTAGTTCAATTCGATGTCACTGTTTCCTTGATATGGGTGGGGTAAATATTTCCCAGCATTTTGGGTTGTATGAGTAAAGTAACTTCCATTGTTATGTTTTCGTGCCTGTCATTTATAAAAATTGTACATGTCAACAAACAACCAATTGTTGTTGTTGTTGTTGTTATTATTATTTTGTATTTTCTCCATCGTCGAACTTTCGAATATTAAAGCCGTTTTAATTATTTCACTCTCACCCTATCAAACCAAAAGGCTTCCGTTGCTAACTAGACGACTACATTTACATCTCGTCCTTTTGCCATTTGGTGGCAATGGCAAACTGTCTCTGTTCACATGAATGCAGTTAACAAGGATTCAATGTTGCAGAATAAAGACGATGAAGTAAATGAACATCAGTTGGATATGCGAAAAATCCTTGGGGTGGGGGCGGGGAAAAGGGCAAGTTTCATAAGGTTCATCCCTTAGTTTCTCTAAAGGTAATAGTAAACAGCTTAACAAAAGAAAAAAAGAGTTAAAATGTAATACAACATGGCCATAAATGGAGTTAACCAAGAACGAGATTGAAAGTTTAAATTGAAAAAGTTCCTATTGACGGGGTAATCGATAAAGGCCAACATCTTAAATCGTAAAAAAATTGCCGCAGTCTTCTTCCATGGCATTGCGTTTCTCTTCTAGTTGGTGTTTGTAGGATTGTGCAATAAAATCAAAGGGATTTTGTGTAAAGAACACAAATGGAAAGGATAAAATAAAGACCTAAGGATTATGAGAGTGAAATTGTATTCTGTTTTTTTATTCACACGAATGATTTGTTTTCGTAAGAATGTCGAAATGGGGGTTATTTCTTTGGCAGTTGTAGTAGGAAGTAAATCAGATGTAAAAGGCTTACTATAGTTTTCCATTTTCAGTTGCAAAAACAACAAATATATTGAATGGGGTGTTTTTGAACAATTATATTAGGCTCTGTGACGAATTTTTTGTCCAGAAAACTTTCAATGAAGACATTTATATAAAGAAAATAAAACTTGCTAAATCTAGACAAGGAAACACTTGTAAGTTTTTTTCTTTGTTTCTGCAGTCATCATCTGTTGAAGTTGTGTGTAGAGCTAGGAACTTATCCATGTAAACTTGATTAGGAACGTGGTAAAATGTCAAATGGTTATACCTGGTTTACGCGTGTACAGATTTAATAAAGTTTAGCTTATGGGTGCATACATAGTAACCTTTTATCTGTTATGTGCAACCACTTTCAGGTTGCTATCATTTCCAAACCGCTCGTCTGAGAGCTGATAGATATATTTCAGTACATTTTATTGTTTACAACCTATCAAAAGCTTTGTGAACTATAGCATTCAGAAATGAAGTTGTTCATGATGGAATTCAAGCATGATAGTGTGATTGATTAATATTTGCTTTGAAAAGTGGCAAATGTTAGAGCCTTCAAGTATAATGGAATCCGGTGTCAATAAATCTATCGGATTGTCACTATACCGAACCTATCATCGTGTCCATAAAAATTTTGAAAATGTCTTCGTATAGAATAAATTTTGACAAGAGAGTTCTTATAGAAATAAAATTTGAACAAAATTCTATGGAAAAAAAATTTTATAAAATTTTCTATGAAATAAAATTTTGACAAAATTTTCTTTAGAAATAAAGTTTTGACAAAATTTACTATAGATTTAATATTTTGAAAAAAAAAAATATTATAGAGATAAAAAAAAATTTACTATACATTTAAAATTTTGACAAAATTTACTTAAGATTTAAAATTTTGAGAAAATTTTCTATATGAATGCATTGACCTTTTTTCAGGAGGTTCAAATGTAGTGCACTTTGGGTTGAGTAAATTACAAGAAGTTATTCTGATAAATGGTTGATAGTTTTGCTGCAAGTAGAGAATGCTGATGACGAATGTGGTAATTCCGAAACAGCTGTACATCCAACCGTCTTGTAGTCTATAGGGCTTTGCCCAAATAAATTTGACAAGCATACTTTTCCTCTGTTGGTTAAGCTACACTTGTAGTTTAGTCAATGCATGGCTTTAAGCTGAGATCAAAAACAAAAAAAATTTATTTTTATAGAAAATTTTGTCAATGCTTTATTTCTATAGAGAATTTTGTTAAATATTTAAGTTCTATAGAAAATTTTTATTTCTATAGTCAATTTTGTCAAAATTTTATTTCTATAGAAAATTTTATCAAAATTTTATTTCTTTAGAAAATTTTATTACAAATTAAGTTGTAGTTTAGTCAATGCATGGGTTTAAGCTGAAATCAAAAACAACAATTATGATTGAAGAATAAACCAACAATAACAAAAGAATACACAGGATAAAATTTTGTAAAAATTTTCTATAGAAATAAATTTTGATATAGAAAGAAAATTTTTCTATAGAAAGAATATTTTGATAAAATTTTCTATTGACATAAAATTTTGACAACATTTTCTATAGAAATAAAATTTTGAGAAAATTTTCTATAGAAATAAAACTTAGACAAAATTTTCTATAGAGAAAAATAATTGAACAAATTTTCTATAGAAATAAAATTTTGTATTTTCAATAGAGATAAAATTTTGCCAAAATTTTTTTAAAAAAATTTTTATAAAAATACAATTTTGACAAAATTTTCTATAGAATAAAATTATGACAAAATTCTCTACAGAAATAAAAATTTGACAAAATTTTCTATAGAAATTAATATTTAATAAAAATTTCTGTAGAAATAAAACTTTGAAAAAATGGAAATAAAATTTTGACAAAATTTTCTATAGAAATAAAATTTTGAGAAAATTTTCTATAGAACAAAATTTTGAAGAAAATTTCTATAGAAAATAAAATTTTAAGAAAATTTTTCATTGAAATAACATTTTGAGAAAACTTTCTATAGAAATAAAAATTTGACCAAATTTTCTACACCCAAAAAATGATTGACGAAATTTTCGATACAAATTAAATGTTGGCAAAATTTTTGATACAAATAAAATTTTGAAAAAAATTTCTATAGAAATAAAATGTTGACAATACAAAATTTAAAAAAAATTCGTATAGAATAATTTTGACGAAATCTTTCATAAAAATAACTTAGTAGAATTTAATGGTAACTTCATAAACTTTCTGTGATAAATAAATAAAATTTTTGACAAAATTTTCTATAGAAATAAAATTGTGACAAAATTTTCTATAGAAATACAATTTTGACAAAATTTTCTATAGAAATACAATTTTGACACAATTCTTAATAGAAATAAAATTTTTAGAAACTTTTATATAGAAATAATTTTTTTGTGAAAATTTCCTGTAAGAATAAGATTTTGACAAAATTTTCTATAGGAATATGGAGCAGCACCTAACAGTGGTCCTATATGACCAATTTACAATACCATCTAACCAACATCAATAGCAACTGCTTGTACAAAGTCGATAGCTTGTTTCGTTCGAAGTTATGTGATTTCAACTGGTGGAAAAATGATTGACGAAATTTTCGATATAAATGAAATGTTGACAAAATTTTCGATAAAATAAGATTTTGAAAAAATTCTCTTAGAAATAAAATGTTGACAATATAAATTAAAAAAATCAAAATAAATTCTTAATAGAAATAAAATTTTGAGAACCTATTATATAGAAATAAATTTTTGTGAAAATTTTCTATAAAAATAAAATTTTGACATAATTTTCTATAGAAATAAAATTATGAAAAAATTTTCTAGAGAAATAAAATGTTGACAATACAAAATTTCTACAAAAATTTTCTATAGAAATAAAATTTTGAAAAAAAAATATTTTTTGAAAAAAATCAAAATCAAATTCTTAATAGAAATAAATTTTTGAGAAACTTTCATATAGAAATAATTTTTTGTGCAAATATCCTATAAGAATAAAATTTTGACGAAATTTTCTATAGGAATAAAATTTTGACAAAATTTTCTATAGAAATAAAATTTTGATAAAATTTTCTATAGAAATAAAATTTTGAGAAAATTTTCCATAGAAATAAAATTGTTAGAAAATTTTTTATAGAAATAAAATTGTTAGAAAATTTTTTATAGAAATAAAATTTTGACCAAATTTTCTGTAAAAAACAAGTAAGGAAAATCCACAGTCGGGCGGGGCCGACTATATTATACCCTGTACCACTTTGTGGATCTAAATTTTCGTTACCATATCACATCCGTCAACTGTATTGGGGCTATATATAAAGGTTTGTCCCAAATACATACATTTAAATATCACTCGATTTGGACAGAATTTGATAGACTTTTATAAAATCTATAGACTCAAAATTTAAGTTGGCTAATGCACTAGGGTGGAACACAATTTTCGATACAAATTAAATGTTAACAAAATTTTGGATACAAATAAAATTTTGAAAAAAATTTCTATAGAAATAAAATGTTGACAATACAAAATTTTGAAAAAAAAATGTTCTATAGAAATATAATTTTGCCAAATTTCCTATATAATTATAATTTTGACAAACATTTTTATAGAAGTAAAACTGTGACAAATTTTTCAATATAAATACATTTTTCTTTTAATTTTTGTAAAATTTTCTTTTTTCACAACCGTGTTCTTAAGTTAAATCTGGGTGTCAGTATATATGGGGCAGTACCTAACAGTGGTCCTATATGATCAATTTACAATACCATCTAACCAACATCAATAGCAACTGCTTGTACAAAGTCGATAGCTTGTTTGATTCGAAGTTAGCGGGGAGCCACCGTGGTGCAATGGTTAGCATGCCCGTCTGGCATATACAAGGTCGTGGGTTCGATTCCTCCTTCGACCGAACACCAAAAAGTTTTTCAGCGGTGGATTATCCCACCTCAGTAATGCTGGTGATGTTTCTGAGGGTTTCAAAACTTCTCAAAGTGGTTTCACTGCAATGTGGAACGCCGTTCGGACTTGGCTATAAAAAGGAGGTCCCTTGGAATCGGGCAGCACTCAGTGATAAGAGAGAAGTTGACCAATGTGGTATCACAATGGACTGAATATTCTAAGTGAGCCTGATACATCGGGCTGCCACCTAACCTAACCTAGCTGGTTTCAACTGGTGTACGGACCATCTTATGAAGTAGAGTATAAAAATATAGCGCTTTACTTTGTTACATTACATTTAAGTCATCTTGTATATTTTAAAAATATGGCATCTTCGTGTTTGTAACAACGTATTTGTCTGGTCGTTTATAAGGAATATTAATAAATAAATGTATCACATCCTAAAAGTATGCTCCAGTTTTTTTTTTCATATCAAACTTTATAATATACATCTGTTTTTTTTCTAAGGCATTTCATTAGTTTGTTTAACTATTTTCCAAATCCTTCAATTTTGGTTTTTTGTTTGATTTAAAATTCGTTTACCTAATCAAAAAATCTAAATCCTTTTATCGGTGAGATAAATGCAATATGATATATTCCACTTGGAAATTACTTTTCGTTTATTTATTTTGATGTTACTGACGTTGGAGATGGTAGTATTGCAACTGCTGTTATTGTATAAAAATTCCAAGTATTCTATGGTTATTCATCATCATTGACAACCATCATATTGTATTACCTAAGGCACATTGCAACATTTTCATTATACATGGATGATATTCTAAACGAAACAGGTACCTGTCAATGAACTATGTAGCTACTGTAAAATGCTACTCTATGTAAATTCTTCTACATTTGGCAAATGTGATTCTTATGCCATGAGATAAAAAGCGAATGTATGTAAATACGAGACATTTTTCTATCAAAGGGGTACTTGATGAATAGAATAAATTAAAAGGACGCTGAAGGAAAAATTTAGGTAGATACCCTAACCTCCCTAGCCAACAATATTTTTTTATTTAACGAGCGGGTAAACTTTAAATAGAATAAATAAATAAAAAAAATGTAAATTAAAGCGTTGGTCGTAAAAATTAATTATCTTAAATTGTTTTTAAATGGTTAGATCTTTAGTGATGAGAGCAACTAAAGTATAATTGAAGAAATTGAAAAATATTTGTAAATATTTCGGTATTACAAAGTTTTCAGCTTGTATTTCGAACTTTAACCTTGACCACCTATTACTATCATCTAATTTAATTCTTTCGTTTTAGGAATTAGTCCTTTTTTCAATATACCACTTACGTATCACATTAGCAACAATGCAGACCGTAGTAATTATATTCCATCCAAATTCGGTGCCTAATGATGACATGATTCTCTGTTAAATGTTAATGTTGTCGCTTCATTACGCTCCTCTCCTCAGCGTTCCCTTTTTCACCGTTGGAGCAATTTTTGATAATTATGCCAAAACCTAGACATGGCACAAGCATTGAATGATGTAGGTAAGAATTTGGTTAACTGGTAACTAGTTGTTGGTTCGACATCAGTTCCCTTTTTCACTCCGACCGCCCCCAACCATAGCTCTAACCGCAAAAAAATCTACAGCATTCATTTTGTGAAAGCAACCAAAGTAGACCAGTAGCATTTTGGTAATCTAATATTTCCAATTGGTAAGTTCCATTCAGTACTTGTCCTCATCATACATTTTCAAATTACCAACAATTTGTAAAACTCAAAAAAAAAAAATGAACACATGCAATAGGCGAACAATGAATGGGAGGACTACAGCCCTCTGATTGCATTTAAGCCATATGTGTTTGCGCGGCCCCTATCAGACAGTGATATGATGTGTTTATCAGGAATATGGCCTTGTTAGTTAACGTTAATGGAGCAAAATTTTTCGCAGTTAAAAGTAAATACAAGTAAACAGCTAGGCGGGAAATGAACGGTGGGACAATGGGGGGCCAACGAGTGATTAGAAAAATTTTATCTCGGTAAATCGAATAATGTGAATCCTCTATGGAAAAAAATTTTGAACAATTTTTTATGAAAAAAAAATTTGAATTTTTTTTTTTTATAGAAATAAAAACTTTGAGAAAAAATTTTTTATAGAAATAAAAATTTTATAACATTATTCTCTCGAATTAAACATTTACTTTTAGAATAAATTTTGACAAAAATTTTTTTAGAAATAACATTTTGAAAAAATTTTTAGATATAAAATTTTAACAAAATTTTCTATAGAAATAATATTTTCTCTAGTGATAAAATTTTTGTCAAAATTTGCTATAAAAATAAAATGTTGACAAAATTTTTTATAGAAATAAAAATTTTGACAAAATTTTCTTTAGAGATAAAATTTTGACAAAAATTTCTATAGAAATAGAATTTTGACAAACTTTTGCTTAGAAATAAAATTTGACAAATTTTTTTATAAGAGATTATATTTATGACAAAATTTTTTATAAAAATAAAATTTTGAACAAAATTTTTTATAAAATAAAAATTTTGAGCAAAATTTTTTAATAAAATAAAATTTTTGGACAAAAATTTTTTTAGTAATAAAATTTTGAAGAAATTTTTTATAGAAATATATTTTTGACAATTTTTATAAAATAAAATTTTGACAAAATTTTATAAAAATAAATTTTTGACAAAATTTTTTATAAAAATAAAATTTTGACAAAATTTTTTATAGTAATAAAATTTTGAACAAAATTTTTTATAAAAATAAAATTTTGAAAAAATTCTCAATAGAAAGAAATAAAAGTTTGACCAAATTTTCTTCTGAAATAAAGTGTTGAGAAAATTTTCTACAGAAATAAAATTTTAACAAAATTGTCTACAGAAATAAAATTTTGACACAATTTTCTACAGAAATAAAGATTTAAAAAAAATCTATAGAAATCCAATTTCTACCAGATGTTCCATTGAAATAAAATTTTGACAAAATTTTCTAAAGAAAAAAATTTTGTAAAAAAACATTTATAGAAATAAGATTTTGATAAAATTTTCTATAGAAATAAAATTTTGCCAAAACATTCTACAGCAAATAAAATTTTGACTAAACTTTTTATAGAAATATATTTTGAAAAAATTTTCTATAGAAATAAAATTTTAACAAAAATTTTCTATAGAAATAAAATTTTGACAAATTGGAATTTTGACAAAATATTCCATAGAAATGGAATTTGGAAAAAATTTCCTATAGAAATAAAATTTTGACAAAATTTTATATAAAAATATAATTTTGACAAAATTTTCTATAGAAATAAAATTTTAACAAAATTTTCTATAGAAATAAAATTTTTGACAAAATGGAATTTTAAAACAATATTCCATAGAAATGGAATTTTGGCAAAATTATAAAATTTTAACAAAATATTCTATAGAATAAAATTTTAAAACAAAGGAATTTTGAGCAAAAATGTTCGCATAGAAATGGAATTTTGACAAATATTTCCTATAGGAAAATAAAATTTTGAAGCAAAATTTTTCTATAAAATATATAATTTTGAAAAATTTTTCTATAGAATAAAAATTTTAACAAAATTTTCTATAGAAATGAAAATTTAAACAAAATTTTCTATAGAAAATAAAATTTTTGATAAAATGGAATCTTGAGCAAAAATATTCCAGTAGAAATGGAATTTTGAGCACAAATTTCTATAGATAATAATTTCTATAAATAAAATTTTAACCAACATTTTCTAATAGAAAATAAAAATTTTGAGCAGCAAATGTTGCCATAAGAAATGGAACATATTTTCTATAGAATAAAATTTTTCTATAGAAAATAAGTTTTGGCAAAAATTTTCTATATGAATAAAAATTTTAATATAAAAATTTATATAAAAAATAAAATCTTGACAAAATCTTTTTATAGAAATAAAATTTTGAATATTTGAAATTCTAACCAAATGATCTATTGAAAATAAAAAATTTTTTCTACAAAATTTTCTAAGCAAAAAATTTTGACAAAATTTTCTAAAAGAAAAAATTTGAGCAAAATTTTCTAAAGAAAAAAAATTTGACAAAATTTTCAAAAACGGAAATAATCTTTTGATAAAATTTTTATAGAAATAAAATATTTGGCGCAAAAATTCTAGCAGAAAAGAAAATTTTGACTAAAATTTTTTATAGAAATAAAATTTTGAACAACATTTTTAAGAAATAAAATTTTACAAAAATGGATTTTGACAAAATGTTCCCATAGAAATGGAATTTTGACGGACAAATTTCTAATAGAAATAAAATTTTCACAAATTCTATAAAAATATTAATTTTGATAAAATTTCTATAGAAATAAAATTTTAAACAAAATTTTCTAATAGAAATTAAATTTTTGACAAAAATTGAATTTTGACAAGATATTCAAGTAGAAAATGGATGAATGGAAAATTCCGCTATAGAAAATAAAAATTTTCTATAAAAATAATACATTTTTGACAAAAATTTTTCTATAAAACAAAATTTTAACAAAAATTTTCTATAGAAAATAAAATTTGAACAAAATGTCTTAATCATATTTCTAGAAATAAAATATTAACTTTGTATAGAAAATAAAGTTTGACAAATTTCCTCTATGATATAAAATTTTAAGACAAAATTTTCTATAAAAATAAAATCTCTGAGCAAAAATTCTTGTATAAAATAAAAATTGACAAAATTTTCATATTAGAACTTGAAATTATTCTATATAATAAAATTTTACTTTTCTATGCAAAATAATTGTACATAATCTATAATAAAATTTTGAGCAAAAAATTTTTATAGAAGTTCAAAATTTCTATATGAGCAGACAATTTTTCACAAATTTTTGCTATAGAAAATGAAATTCTGCACAAAATTTTTCTATATGAAACTAAGATTTTGTGAAAAATTTACCAAAATCAAAAATAAAATGTGACCAAAATTTGTATATAAATAAATTTTTATCAAAATTTTTCCTATATTGAATTA
>PGFW01028181.1:30230-43736 GCA_003123925.1 Haematobia irritans
TCTTCAACATTATTTGTATTACAGAGAAGGTCCAATTAACTAAAAAATTCGTGGAAGTGAAAATTACGAGTATGTTAGGGAATGAGCACAATCGTGTTTGGGAAAAAATTCTTCCAAGCATATAATATTTTGGCTCAAAATGCTTCAAAAATTAATTATGTTCACATAAACAAACATATTAATGTTTCGGCAGTATGCCAATAATATATGTGCTTCCTGCAAATATGTTGACGTTAATGCTTTTGTGATCTTCAAATGAAATTGTATTCTTGTGGTATGGCACGCGTCAGTTTTAGTCTGTGTCGACTATAATTGGTGGTTGTTTTCTTGGACTACTATGGATGATCTTTAGTATGAATGATCGTTAGGGTAGATATCTTAGTGTGTTGGTGCTTTTCCGTTTGTTCGTTCCGTTTTACCAGTTTTTCTTAGGGTTAGCAAGTCAAGCATTAGGAGGGAACAACAAATGACATGACATCACAGATGGTCGATATACAATTTTTTGTTTTGTTTCATCTTAGATGCAACTTCAACCTTATAGAGTGTATGTTCCTCTGTTCCTCTGTTTTAGTTTTGTTTATTTCAAATTGTTTGTGCATAGATAATTGTTAATTCACATTCATGAATTTTCGTCTCTCAGATGACGCTGCTGGGACGAAGACAGTGTCGATGAATGTTGTCATGAGTTTCTATATGCTTTTCGGTCTTAGGAACCCATTCTTATCAGGCAATAATTTAATATAATATTAATGTTACATCATAGAATTTTTCTTAGATGCTTGATATGCTTATCGATTTTCTTCACAATTATTCCAGTTCCGATATGACTGGAGTTAGGGAGTATTTGGTGTAATCACAGGTTCAGAAAAGCTGATGGTCGTTACTGGAGATACATTTAAATGAATGGACACAAGTTGCACATATGTGGCAATATCGCGACTGCCGGACGGAAAACGAGAACACTATTCCGAGAGACTA
Source organism: Haematobia irritans (assembly GCA_003123925.1). NCBI lineage: Eukaryota > Metazoa > Arthropoda > Insecta > Diptera > Muscidae > Haematobia > Haematobia irritans. Next base: position 31,209 of record PGFW01028181.1, read on the forward strand.
TTCCACTTGTCCACTCACTTAGACTAGTCCATTGTAATACCACAATGGTGATCATCTCTATTATCACTGAGTAATGCCTGATTAAATATTTAACTTAATAACAAGGGACCTCCGGGTTGGAATTGTTGATTCTGTTGTTCTTAAACACAGAAAAAATGTTCACAAAAATTTTTCCAATTAAAGACTTAATTGGGTTTTAAAAAATATATTCAACTAAAAATTGATTGATTCGACAAATTTTTTAATTGAAACAAAAGTCAATCATAAAAATTAATAGTAGCAATTAATTTTTTAATTGGATCAATTAATTTTTTAACTGACTTTCAATTCATTTTTTAATTGATACTATCATTTCTGTGATTGAAAAAAATTAAAAAAAAAACAATGTGTACATAACAGGTTGGCTGATAAGTCCCCGGTGGCTGACATATAGAGGTCGTCGCTAGTATTAAATGCATATAATTTTTATATAGTACCAACCTTCAAATGATTCGTGTCAAAATATGACGTCTGTAAGTCAATTAGTTTGTGAGATAGAGCGTCTTTTGTGAAGCAACTTTTGTTATTGTGAAAAAAGGGAAAAAAAGGAATTTCGTGTTTTGATAAAATACTGTTTTCTGAAGGGAAACAATACGGTGGAAGCAAAAACTTGGCTTGATAATGAGTTTCCGGACTCTGCCACAGGGAAATCAACAATAATTGATTGGTATGCCAAAATTCAAGCGTGGTGAAATGAGCACGGAGACGGTGAACGCAGTGGGACGCCCGAAAAGAGGTGTGTTATCGACGAAAAAATCCACAAAATGATTTTATTGAAATGACCGTAAAATGAAGTTGATCGGGATAGCAGAGGGTCTTATTAAAGATATAAAAGGATAGTGTTGGTCATACTCATTCATCAATATTTGGATATGCGAGAAGCTCTGTGCAAAATGGGTGCTGCGCGGATCTCACATTTGACCAAAAACAACAACTGTGTTCGGATGATTCTGAGCGGTGTTTGAGACGTGTTAACTCGTAATACACCGCGAGTTCTTCCCGTCGATATTGTGGACAATGGGAATGAAACATGGCTCCCTCCACTTACCTCCGAGCCAATCGACAGTCGGCTTGAGTGGACGCGACCGGTGAAGCCGGTCTCCGAACGTGGAAACAGACTTCTAAAGTCCGCTGGCCAAAGTCAATGGCCTCTGTTTTTGGGTGGTATGCGCATGGAATAATTTATTATCATATTATCTTGAGAAGGGAAAAACCAGAAATCAACAGTGATATGTATATGGCGTGTATTTGGAAGCGTGTTGAAAGTCGAAATCGCGGCGAAACGGGTACCATATGAAGAAGAAAAAGTGTTGTTCCACCAAGACAACGCACCGTGCCACAAGGTCACTGAGAACGATGGCCAAAAATTCATGAATTGGGCTTCGAAATTGCTTCCCCACCCACCGCGTCATTCTCCAGATCTGGCCCACGCGACTTTTTCTTGTTTGCCAGACATCAAAAGGATGCTCGAGGGAAAAATTTTCGGCTGCGCAATAAAGAGGTGATCGCCGAAAACTGAGGCCTATTGCAGGCAAACCGAAGGAGACTCCAAAAATGGTATCAAAAGAATGGAAGGTCCGTTTAATCGTTGTATCGCTCTTGAAGGGAACTATGTATGACATAATAAAACACGAATTTTTGACAAAAAACAATTTGTTTTCTTTGGTTTAGCACTGGGACTTATTCAGGCCAACCTTGTTATTCCTCGCGATCATAAAATTTTATTTATATCAATGATTTTTTGTTTTTTTTATAAAGAAATGATCTATAAAACATTTGTTACGGTTAATCTATAGTGACCTTTAGTTAATATCATCTTGTGGAGGTTGTAAGTCTTGGCACCCACAAAAAATCGCTTCTCTAACATATGTTCCACAACCATATTTTGCAGGAAGCACATTATATTATCTGGTACAGCCCGAAACATGATTAATTATGTTTCTGTTTTACGCCGAGCTAGTACTATTGTTTGAAGCACTTTGAGCCACAGAAATTATTACTATGGTTGGCAAGATTTCTCAAGGAGATTGTGCTTCTCCCTGCACATATTATTTCATTCCCACGAAATATTTTTAGTTCTTAGGCACCTTCGTTGAAGAAATTATCTCAAATTTTATAATTGTTTTTATACCAAGTACCTTTTCGCCTGGACGGAGAATCCACTGGGCAACGTTTAGCTGTATATCACCATAACAATCTATCATTATAAGTACATTCTATATAGCATAGTTGCCGCAGCCCACGACCCGTGCCCACATCCCTGCTCGACGAACATATTTTTTGTTCATTTACACAATTTATATCTATACTATATTACATGTTTTATACTGAAACTTACGAAATGGTTGGGTCTGTAGCTATATTGAGAAGATGATGCACAGTTGGTGGTGAAAAGAATGATTCAACTTGGAGAACATGATTCTCGTGTGTATCTTTCCATAAGAAATTAGCATATAAGACCCAAATTGAATCCACTCATCCAGCCAGATCTTTACTAGAGACTATGGAAAACTGGTGGATTAGCCAACACTGTAAGATGGTATCTGGCTTTCTTTCTCAATAGCATAATTAATACCAAATTCCTTAATCGTTCAATGTCCAATAGCTGCGCATTTAAATGTTAGGTAATTAATGTAACAGTAAATTTGATTTGGACGAAAAAACCAGCTGCCGTTGATATCAGGCTAACATAAAAATAGTGGGTTATTAAAGATGTACAGCTCAGAAGACAATGTGTTCGATATATAACGAAGTGACTGAGTAGCTTATTGGAGGGTGAGAGATGATATATTTCTATTTTTGGTGCAAAAATAACAATTTTTGTGACAAAAAACTGTTTTTGGGTATAAAGAAGTTTGAGAATTTTGGAAGGAATTCAAAAACTTCTAACAAAAGAAGAACGTAACAGTCGAGCTATAAAAGTACATAACTAAATTTTATAATATTACCACTTAATTTTTAGGCGCTGAACAGTTTTTGTTACTTTAGCATTAACACAATTTTGCAAAGCATTTAAACTTATCGTTGTTTTGTACTTAATTTCATTTATTACCTTTCAAGCGGGGGTATTAAGTTGACATATCCGCTCTACAAATGAACCCGTGTTTTGCCTTTTACATTCTTTAATAATTCATTTTAAAGAAAAAAACTTTTTCAATTGTTTTAGCTGTAAAACTCAACTTTCATTTTATTTTGAAGGTGGAATTTTATATTTGGACGGTGTCCGTCAACTCCTTCTTTGGAGCAACTTATAGATAAAGAGAACTAAACTTTCGGTTTTTATACATTTTACGTTAATTTTCACCTATTTTTTCATTATTTCACGTGTCCCAACTCTAAAGAAGATTATAGTGCCCCTTTCGTTAATTCTTTATGAACGTCCTTGTAATTTTTGTGATAATTTGTCCACCAGTTTTTATACCCTTCACCGACTACTGTGGTACAGGGTATATTAAGTTTGGGCATTTGTTATGTAACGCCAAGAAGAAAAGTCTGAAGCCCATTGTTTAGTTTGAACCGATCATTCCTTTAGAATTAAGATTTCTTGAGTCGATTAGCGATTGTCACGTCTGTCTGTCTGTATTTTGTAATTATTGTGTGCAAAAGTTACAGCTCGCCGGTTAAGTTCGTTCCGTCCTCAAATGTGACATCAGAGTATTGCGCAGTTTTACAGTTGGCCTCAAAGACAATCGCTATTTGATTTCTTGAAAAAAATCGGTTTCAGACTTTAGACTAATAGCATGCCCATAATTTATTCTTTAATTATTAGCTGTTCATATATTTATCAACCGATCTGGGTCCCATAATTTGAATGTATCTTTATCAACGTATTTTCTCAAATTTTGGGGCCTTTCGTAAGATATGCAAAAACATTCAGCCTAAATCCGTTCAGATTTAGATATAGCTCTCGCATTCATATCTTTCGTCCGACCCGATTTTGAAACTATATGGCCAAAAAAGCCTTACATTTGCTTCAAATTTTTCACAAGGAAGTTACATATTAATAGTATTCGTTAGATATTGCCACTTATTAGACCACAGAAGCCAGAGGTTTTGTCTGAATTTGCTTTAATTCTTGCTCAGGGCAGTTAGAAGTAATATTGTAGCTAATGCATGCCAAATTTGTTGGAAATCTGAGATTCAGATTAGAATATCGCTCCCATATATATTCTTTCGACCAATATGAACTCCTATGGCCCCAGAAGCCAGAGTTTTTCCCTTAATTTACTTTAAATTTTTTGCACGCAGTAGTAGAATTACATATCTGTAGATATGTGTTCCAAATTTGGTGAAAATCGGGTCAAATTTATATATAACTCCCATATATAGCTTTACCCCGATTTTCACTCATGTGACAACAGAGGTCAAAGTTATAATCCGATTTAGTGAAATTTTGCACAGGGAGTAGAATTAACAATGGCTTTAGCTTTGCCCGCCAAATTTGGAGATTGGTCAGATTTTAGATATTAATCACATATATATGTTCTTTTTTATTTCGGCAAAATTTGGCCAAATACCCATAATTTTCTTTGTTAAAAAACGGACACTTCTAAGCTTTGGAAAACCTTGTTAAAAGATGACTCCAATTTTCCTATACGAACGTAAAATACACTTTTGCAAAGTGCCTAAAAAATTGCTTCGATTTCTAAATTTTCCCATATTATGTAATATGGAACATAAAGTTTATTATAGCACCAAACATTTGACGGATTTGATATAGGCTTATCGAAATGTGGATATACCAAGTGTGGCGGGTATAAATATTAGTCGGCCCCCGCCGCGACCTTAGACTTTCCTTACTTGTTTTATTTATCCAATTTTCCTTTTGCTGAATATTTTGACTTACTACTTCGTACCGTTCCGCATTTCGTTTTAAAGCTTTGACAAATTTTCTAATTAGCAAATAAAATCGTTGACAACATTTTATAAGAAACAAAATTTTGGACAAATTTTTATAGAAATAAAATTTTTTCCTATCTCTATTTCTTCTTCGCAGTTGTTTTATAGTGTTTATTATTGTCAAATTCTTTCCAAATATTTCAAACCCCATCATTTCCGTCATTCAGCGGAAATTAAGTTTAAAAAGAAATTTAACACCAACATCTAACACAAACAAAAAGGCAACTATATATTAAAATATTACAAAAATTTAACGCAAAGAAAAAACGTTTGGAAAAACGAGGATACCGAAAACGTTTTTCTTTTGTATTAGGAGGTTTTTGAATTGCTTCGAAAATCTTATATAAATTTTATCACCAAAAAAATTTCGTTTGTTACAAAATTTTTATTTTTTCAATAAAAAAAATTTATCTTTTGACAATAACAACACATCCATTTCGTGTATATCAACACTGTTCCTTTTCATGACTTATACGGTCTTTAATAAGAACATTTTACAGTTCAAACAAATTTAATATCAGTTACAATTGTCAATGTTGAACCTTTTTTCGGGAATCTCCGATTATATCCTGCCGGAAATATATTGTAAAAAAAAACAAAAGCAAAAAAAAAACTCTTGCGCCGAAGCAGGATACGAACCCACGACCCTTGGCATGAGAGTCGGACGTAGCTACCAGTGCCTCCACGTGCCTCAACTAAATATGTTTGTTTCGTTAAATAAACTTTCGTTTATATTCGCGTTCGGGGCGCCGCAAAGCCTATGCCTATATAACATATAACTTATATGGATATTTTATCTATTGAGACCATTTAACAGGAACATAGCTCAGTGGTTAAGTGACTGTAGGCTTACAATGTTGCATGCGTCGCGGTTCGATTCTCCGTCCAGGCGAAAGGTAAAAAAAAATTTAAAAAAATTTTATAAATGGTATAATTTCTTTCTACAATTCTGTTGGTATTACAGGGAAACAAATGTTGAAAGAAACTAAACAATCTCGTGGATGTAGGAAAGATTGGTGAGGGAAACATGCAATTAGCAAGAAAATAATGTTTTTTTGAGACTAGTCTTTATCGAAATTGTTTTTTTACATCCTGGAAAAGAATAAACGGTTTTTATCACAATAAAAAGATATATAATTTTCTTCCAAATACCACTTCCTTACAGCGAAAGCAATTGAGAAGAGAACGAACTTTGTTGTCCAAATTTCGTTTGGGAGAGAAAGAATTATTTTTTTGCGTGTTTACATAGGAACATTTAAATTTTTTTAACGGAAGATCATTGTTAGTGACTTGCTCGCGCCAAGCAACCACTAGTCACAAGGGAAAAATATCAAAAAATGTCAATATTAACGTATTCATCATTAACTATTCATTATGCTGACGGGATGATACACAGTGGGCAAGACAGACTCTGACGAGGCATGACATCTTGAAGGAAACCCTAAAATCGAACAATTCATTTACAAATTTTAATGAACAATTAAAAAAAGCATCAACATCGGCCAACTGTTGGTCCATTCTCGAGGCAACAACACTAACGATGAGGAGCAAAAAACACTTCCTATTAGAAATTACACTCATATCTAATGCAGCGAAGAAAGTAGCGGTCTTTGCTGGTTGTATACAAGAGATAACAGTTCAAGTCATCAAATGATTGTTATGGGATCTAGAAAGCTGATGAGATAGAAGAGGAGAATTGCATACTCAGGAGAGAAAGAAAAAAGGACTATAAGCCAAAGTGTAACATTGTTGATCCATCGAGTAATGTCATGCGTTTTTTGTTGTTGTGTTCTATCTATCTTGAATGTATATGCTTTTGGAAGGCTCAATACGGCCTCTTCGCTTTTTCTTTGCTTTTCTTAACTAACCCATCCTTTTGGAAACATGTTAGGCGCATGCCGCCCACCCCCCCTCATCTGGTTGCTACTTTGAAAACTTACAGAATTAGGTTTCCTTGTCATACGCCAAAGACGCATGCACACGAATGGGCTCACTTCTGTTTATTTTTTTTTTTGTTGTTCCTTCCTTTGTAAAATATTTCCTTAAGATCGATACTCACACCCATTGTAAAATGTCCTGCTGTCGTTTTCTTTGGCACTTTTGGCAAATCCAAGGAAGCAACAACAGCAGGACATAAATAAGTTTAAAGAGCACGAGTCTAGTTGCACACAACGACACACATACACGCACACACACGCACTCAACAACACAACAATTTTCGCTAGTTTTAGCCCTAAGTCCATAAATATCGTTTAACAGTTTTACTGCCAAAAACAAGAATCTAAAATGCAAAAAAAACTACTGAATGAACGGAAACTTGGGATTTTTCTCTATTTGAAAAAAAAAAAAAATTTTATATTAAAGTTCATCGACAAAAAGATCTACAAGGAACCAATGGCAATGTTGTTTTTTATTTTTTAAATATAAATATTGGCCAGTATCAATTTTTCGATTACTTTCGTCATAGTTTATAGCAATAAGGCCCGTTTTTTACTGCTTTAGCTTTGCAAAGAAATATGAAATTGATTTCGAGAGATGTTTACTGTTTGCCACGGTATTATCAGGTTAAATTTGTGATGTAGTTATCAGGTATTATCAGACTTGAATTGTGTCTAGTTATACTCCAATCCATGATTAGGTCCAGGCAGAGAATGGAAGTCGATCATTTTTATTAGCTGCTGCTACAGGCAGGAAAATTTTGAAGGCTTTTAGAATTTTATAACGGATATTATATGTTCTTCAATTGGTTGCGCTGCGCTACATTTCAGACTAGATATGATCCGGCCGGCCACGTGTTTCTCCCGACATACTGTTGATGCCCCTTCAAAAAAAAAAATCCTCTCCCTTCTGGTAACTATACCCCACACATTTTGCATTCAAGCATCATTAGTTTTCGAGGATCTGGTCCAACAAATATTGATTTTGTATTGTTCAAACATACTTATGTTTCATCTTAGGGCATATACTAGGTGTAAAAACATTTAAAATGAAATTTCTTTTGTTGTCCTATATTTTTTAAGGCGCCAATTGGTTACTCCATTATTTTACTCTGCAGCATACTTCTAGGTCTCTCTTTAAACACATATTAGTTTAAATAGGCTATTTGCAATTATATATGTTTGATCTAAGCTATTATATCTTAGCAAACCATTTTTATGTCCCAAACATAATAATGGTTTAACTATTTAATATGATATGTCCCAAACATGTTATGCTAGTTATATGAACATAATATGCTTGCACTTTAAAAATATTCGGTGTTATAAACTTTCACAGTTTTTCAAAACAGATTATTTATTACAACCACATACGAAAAACAAGTCTTTTTGCACCAGCCGTGTGCGAATAATTGCTAAAGTTTTAATAGTTTGATCGAAGGAGTTTTATAATTCAGTATACCATAAGGCCTATCCACATGGATCTTGTTTGAGATAAAATCGTCAGACTTACTCGCACGGTAAAGTCTTTCGTATATCATTAGCTCCCCTTTTCAGATTTAGGTATGAATACCATTGGGCGCTAAAATGGGGCTATTAAATGCTGTTTCAATTTATTTTTTCTTATCTGATTATCTTTCTCTTAATTTTCACTGTATATTCATCCGACTTGACTTCTTGCTAGCCGTTAGGTTAGGCAACCGGATTTTCAGGCTCACTAAGACTATTATGTCCATTGTGATTGAACTTTCTTTATCTCTAATCATTGACGTACTGTCCGTTCTAACAGGTTGCCTGATAAGTCCCCGGTCCTAACAAAGAACAACACCATTGTTTTTTGTGTCAAAATTCGTGTTTTATTATTCAACATTAGTTCCCTTCAAGAGCGATACAATGATATTATAACGACTTCCAATTTTTTTGATACCATTTTTGGGTAGTATTCCTTCGTTTTGCCTCAAAAATAAGGCTCAGTTTGCGATACCTCTTCTTTGCAGTTCCAAATTTTTTCCCTGCGAGCATCCTTTTGAGGTCTGAGAACAAGAAAAATTCGCTGGGACCAGATTCTGGAGAATACGGTTGCGTCGATTGGGGAAGCAATTGAGCCAATTCATGAATTTTTGCCATCGTTCTCGAATGACTTGTGGCACGCGGTGCGTTGTCTTGGTGGAACAACACTTTTTTCTTCTTCATATGGGGCCGTTTTGCCGCGATTTCGACCTTCAAACTCTCCAATAACGCCATATAATAGTCACTGTTGATGGTTTTTCCCTTCTTAAGATAATCGATAAAAATTATTCCATGCGCATCCCATTTCAAAAAAAAAAACAGAGGCCATTACTTTGCCAGCGCGACTTTGAGTCTTTCCACGCTTCGGAGGGACGGTTCACCGGTCGCTGTCCACTCAATCCGGACTGTCCAACTGAACTCAAGAGAGTGATAGTGATGGAGCCATGTTTCATCTCATTGTCAACATATCGACGGAAAAAACTCGGTCGTATTACGAGTTAACAGCCTGCAAACATTTGACCAAAAAACAAGTTAATGTTTTTGGTCAAATGTGAGTCGCGCGGCAGCCCATTTTGCACAGAGCTCCGCATATCCAATATTGAATGAATTGATATGACAACACCGTTCCTTTGATCATCTTTAAGGCCTTCTGCTATCTCGATGCAACTTCATATTAACGGTGCATTCAAAATCATTTTTGTGGATTTTTTTTGATAGGACGACATGTTTTCGTCGTTACCACCATCTTTCGGCGTCACTGCGTTCACCGTCCTCACACGTGTCATTTACCACGCTGAATTTGCATAACCAACTGCAATTAGTTGATTCCTGGGGCAGGAGTCTAAACTCTATAAGCAAGTTTTGTTCACGTATTTCCCTGAAAAATTTTAATTCAACCGAACTCACTTTTCCATATTTTCAATATAACAAAAGTTGTTTTCACAAAAGGACGCTCTATCTCACAAACTAAATTAACTTACAGACGTCAAATTTTGACGCGCTATTTTGAAGGTTGTACTAAAAATAATAATTGATTAACTTACACGCACATGTGTTAAGACCGGGAACTTAATCAGCCCTGTTAGTTAGTCAGCAACGATCTCCTTTTTTATGAGGCGAGTCCGAAGGGCCGTTTTTACATTGGCTGTGATAAACCTGCTTTGAAGAATCTTCAGAAATGTCACCAGGATTACTGAAGAGGGGATAATCCACAGCTGAACAACTTTTTGGTGTCTTGGTCGAAACTGGAATAGACCATTTTGACACTTTTGTATGAGGCGGGCTGCTAACCATTTTCACTACGGTCGGTTACCGGGGCCTCCTAACACCCAGATCAAAGTAATGGCATAGAAAGTCTTCTTATAAGTATATCGAGTCACGTTTTTCGGACATATTTTTCCTTATGTTACGAATCTCCCTGGCCCAGTGTTGCAGGTGATTTTTTCAAATCAATTCCCCAAATCTTAAGATAAAAAACACTCATATTATTCGATTTTTTTAAAACCCTAAAGTTTTTTTTTAAGAATATAAATAGGTACAAAATTGGGAGTTCAAATTTTTGGAAAAAAGTACCTGTAGTGATACACTTGAAAAAATTCAATTAAGAAAGAATAAAAAAATTACAATAATTGTCAATATATTAAAAATTCCATGTATAAAGTGATTTTAATTCAAATAATTTAAAAAAGTGGGTATATAACTATAAAAATCAACAAAAATAAAATTCAGTATTTAGATTATTCGGCAAAGAATTACAAATTTCTAAATATGTTCCAGTTGCAGTGTACGATAATAATAATTTCACTTGTAGGTGTACAATTTATGACACCCTTAGTTTCAGGAAAATTTAACTCTTAAAATGCTTTCAGCTGTTGAAGTTAACATACGATTTCTTATTTTTTTTAACCATGTCGAATGTTAAAAATGTCCTTTAAAGGAGCATTTGAAATGAGAAGAAAAACAATGTTAATGATACTTTGCTTATTTAATCGAAAGGGGGATCTCCCGCGTTCCAAATTCATGCAAGAATTGTTTCCGCTTTTCGCATGACATTTTCGCGGTTATTTATTAAAACAGATCATATGAAGCAGATAAATTAACTCAATTGAAGCGGGCAGTTTCTTGTTCCTCAATAATTTTCACAGTATTTTTATTGCAGGATTATTTATATAATCCCGAAAATAAAGTGATTTTAAACTCGAAAACCGAACATAGTACCCACCTTTAGGTGTAAGATAGGTTTACCCCTAAAAAATCTCCAAATAAATGTTACCGCCTTAAAAATCCCCCAAACGCTAAAAAAATCTCTAAAGTTAGCGGGGAACCCCCAAAGTGCAACATTTGTCCCTGCCATCCCATAAGTAGAGGTGTGCACGTTTCACGCACACTCAAGGACTTGAAAAATCATACCTCCCGCACGATATTATTTTTGTTGACTCATCGCACAACTCACGAAAAGAAAATTTGTAAATACCCTGCCAATCATTTGGGTTGATAGTTTTTATCGTCTTTCGCTAAGATGTCACTATTTCCGGAATCGCAGGAAGTTTTTCTTGGTAGTAAAATCTCAAGCATAGCAACAATAAAAACATCTATCGCGTGGGGAGTTTCCGTTTCGAAATCAATTCGACTCTAACGGAGATTAAAAATGTAAATATAGACACCATACATCGACATATCTAAAGCTTTCAATAGCACCTTCTGAGAGTATATGTGATTTAAAAAGCCACTATCAACCAACGAAGCGTGGGTGGCCATACAGAGGGAGGCTCTGACTTGAAACGGAAAGCGTTGCCGAAGTCAGTGAATTCCGATCATTCATTTTTATTTTTTAAAAAAAAATAAACTATCCGCTTTTTCTAACTATTTTTAGTCACTTGTTCGATTCCTCGAGACACTATAGTTTATGGGACATTTGTTCCGAAGGCGGACCCTAATTCGATAAGAAGATGTTATCCGCCCTCGAAAGTTTATAATCGTCCGCGCGAAACTACTTCAATACACTTTCGATAGAAAATGTTTGCAGGGTACCGTGACTCACGAAAAATATCGTGACTCACGAATAATTTTATGATTAATTTACCTTACCGAAGTGTCTGAAAACATGAGCATTATTAAAATCGAGAGTGCTAATAAACTCTTACAGCATCCAGTGTTCTACTAAATTAATTTTAATGAATTTTAACTCTTAAGCTTTTTATGTTGGTTGAGATATGAATATTTTCGTGAGTGTAATTCGTTACTCACGGCACACTCACGAAGATATTATTTTTCGTTGACCTCACGCTCACGCACGAGACATTTTGGATTTGTTAATGCACGCACACTCACGCTGTTGTCCATGAGCGTGACTCACGATCACGAAAATTTTCGTGAGTCACCACAATTTCGTGTCACGTGCACACCTCTAATCCATAGTTGATCATGAACAATTAAAGCTGCCGTTGTTATGTAGGTCAAGGATGCTGCTAACAGCCCCATTTCCATCATGCCCCATTTCCATCATAATTGGTTTTCAGAATTGTGCTCAGTTGATATTCGCCATGTTTCGAAAACTTAGCCTTTCCTGTGGCCTGGATAACTAAAACTTTATGTACCAATAATCGTTATATGAGCTTGTCTTTGAGATCCTTCATCTGCCAGG
>PGFW01028186.1:46643-70488 GCA_003123925.1 Haematobia irritans
GTTATGCAAACCATGATGAAATTGTTGCTGAGCAATGAAAACATTACGATGAGTGAAAGTGTGTCGGAAGAAAATGAAGAGTTGATAACACCCACCTACTACATTCGTGGTTGTCCCTTAGCTGCCGTAGAACGTTTGGACGATGAATTCACCAAGTTGCTAAAGGAGTGCGATCCCCATTCGAATGATTATGTCATTCGTCTCAAGGTGAGGTGACAGTAACGAAAATCGTCGAGAGCGTTTTGCAATATTTCGAAAAAGTTGGCAACAACAATGAACGTTGTCGCATCTATTTGCGCAAGATTGAGCATTTGTACTACAAGTTTGATCCTGAAGTATTGAGCGTAAACGTGGTGAACTCCCCGCCACAACCACCACCTCGGTGGAGGTCATGGATCGTCTATGCAAATTCATTTATGCTAAGGATGATACCGATCGTATTCGTACTCGTGCCATTTTGGCCCATATTTATCATCATGCCTTGCACGATAACTGGTTCCAGGCCCGTGATTTGGTCCTTATGTCTCACCTGCAGGACAACATTGATGCAGCCGATCCTTCCACTAAAATCCTGTACAATCGCACCATGGCCAACTTGGGTCTTTGTGCTTTCCGTCAGAAAATATAAAGGATGCCCATCACTGTTTGGTCGATCTTATGGTAACTGGAAGCCTAAGGAATTATTGGCCAAGGTCTTTTGCCTCAACGTCAACATGAACGTTCTGCCGAACAAGAGAAAATTGAGAAGCAGCGCCAAATGCCATTCCATATGCATATAAATTTGGAGCTGTTGGAATGTGTGTATCTCGTATCTGCCATGCTTATAGAAAATCCCCTATATAGCTGCCCATGAATTTGATGCTCGTCGTCGCATGATTAGTAAAACTTTCTATCAACAATTGCGCTCCTCGAACGTCAATCACTGGTGGTCCACCAGAGTCAATGCGTGAACATGTTGTGGCTGCTGCCAAGGCCATGCGCTGTGGCAACTGGCAAGCCTGTGTGAATTTCATTGTCAACAAGAAAATGAACACCAAAGTCTGGGATCTGTTTCTATGAATCCGATCGTGTACGTGAAATGTTTGGTGAAATTCATTAAGGAAGAGTCATTGCGCACCTATTTGTTCACCTATTCGAATGTCTACACCTCATTGAGTATTCCCTCATTGGCTCAAATGTACGAATTGCCTGTACAGAAGGTACACTCACTCATTAGCAAAATGATTATCAATGAAGAGCTAATGGCCAGTTTGGATGATCCCACCGAGACGGTGGTTATGCATCGTTCCGAGCCATCTCGTCTACAAGCTTTGGCTATGCAATTTGTGGACAAGGTCACAAATTTGGTTGATGTCAATGAAAAGATATTCGATGTGAAGCAGGGTAACTTCTTCAGCTGGCAATATGGGTAATCGTGAACGTTACAATCGCAATCAAAATAACCAGGGTGGTAACTGGGGTGGTCAAAGGCGCGACAATCGTAATCAACGTAATCGCAATAATCGCAATTACAACATGAACAAACAACAACAGCAACATCATCAACAACAACAGCAACAACATCAGCAGCAGCAGCAGCAACAACAACAACAACAGCCAACACCACGAGCAGCCTCTACAACAAGTCGTCGAAGAGGAGTAGAGGATCTTTAGGGCAGAAAGTGGTAGTAGAAGTAGAGGAGCGCGTTTATCAGCACCACCATCACCATCAACAGTTGTTTGCATTGTTGTGTTCGCTCATCTACTGGTATTATGGACAATTTAGAATATGTTTGTGATCTATGCCGAAGTGCTCCCGGTCACAAAGATGATGCTTCCATATACCACTTCATTATTGTGACCGGGGGCATACAATTTGTAAATTTCGATATAAGTAAATTTTTTCTTGTTCGTTGGTGGTTTTTACCCCATATAAATCATGCTGGCATAGGATCATAAAGAATATAATCATTCTAAGAGAAGATACTTTACCACAACAAAACGCGTCAACTTTGTCTCCCTCGTCGTCTTTTTTAAGTAGAAAGAAAAGTTTTTTTTTATATAAAAAAATTCATTCAAATTTAATATACAAAAAAATAAATAAAAGCAAAAAACAAACACTACGAACAAAATTAGCTTTAATTTTATTCCTGACAACAATTAAGTATGTCTTTCATAAAAGCCTCGATGAACCTGATACGCAAATTCTCATATCCAACTCAAGCCGATGTAGGGATTGTAAAACGGAGGAAAAAATCGAATCAAGTTTTTGGAGATAAAAGCCTCGACGAAGCTCATTTTGAATTACAGAAATTTATTTCACAATATGGGGAGAAATTTCATAAAAGCCTCGACCAAGCTCATTTTGAATTACTAGAATTTTTTGCAACCTAAAGGTGAGTACTATCTTTGGTTTTACCAAATTTAAAAATCTTATTTTGAAGCTGTTTTTTGTGATTGGTATAAAAAATTTTGTTTTATTCGAAACAAAAGTTTTATATTGAATTTAAAGAAACTTTTGCTAAATTACTATAGAAAATTTTGTTTAAATTTTATTTCTATAGAAAATGTTATTTCTTTAGGGTTTTTTGCAAATATTTTTTTTTAGAAAATTTTGTCCAAATTTTATTTCTTTAGAAAATTTTGTCAAAATTTTATTTCTTTAGAAAATTTTGTCAAAATTTTATTTCTATAGAAAATTTTGTCAAAATTTTATTTCTTTAGAAAATTTTGTCAAAATTTTATTTCTTTAGAAAATTTTGTCAAAATTTTATTTCTTTAGAAAATTTTGTCAAAATTTTATTTCTTTCGAAAATTTTGTCAAAATTTTATTTCTTTAGAAAATTTTGTCAAAATTTTATTTCTTTAGAAAATTTTGTCAAAATTTTATTTCTTTAGAAAATTTTGTCAAAATTTATCTTAGAAATTTTTCAAAATTCTATTTCTATAGAAAATTTTGTCAAAATTTTATTTCTATAGAAAATTTTGTCAAAATTTTATTTCTATAGAAAATTTTGTCAAAATTTTATTTCTTTAGAAAATTTTTTCAAAATTTTATTTCTATAGAAAATTTTATTTCTTTAGAAAATTTTGTCAAAATTTTATTTCTTTAGAAAATTTTGTCAAAATTTTATTTCTTTAGAAAATTTTGTCAAAATTTTATTTCTTTAGAAAATTTTGTCAAAATTTTATTCATAGAAAATTTTGTCAAAATTTTATTTCTAGAAAATTTTTTTCAAAATTTTATTTCTTTAGAAAAATTTTGTCAAAATTTTATTTCTATAGAAAATTTTGTCAAAATTTTATTTCTATAGAAAATTTTGTCAAAATTTTATTTCTATAGAAAATTTTCTCAAAATTTTATTTCTATAGAAAATTTATAATGTTAAAATTTTATTATTTCTTATAGAAATTTTATTTAAAAAATTTTGTAAATTTTATTTCTTAGAAAAAATTTGCAAAATTTTATTTCTTTAAAAATTTTTTCAAAATTTTATTTCTATAGAACATTTGTGCCCAAAAATTTATTTTTGTCAGACATTTTATTTCTAAGAAAAATTTGTCCACGACATTTTATTTCTGATGGACATTTTTGTTCAAAATTTTTATTTCTATAGAAAAATTTTGTCAAAATTTTATTTCTAAAAGGAATAATTTTGTCAGAAATTTTATTCTAAGGCGAAAATTTTGTTTTCTAGAAATTGTATATTTAATTCTAAGGAAATTTTGTTCAAAATTTTATATTCTAAAAATGCGAAATTTATGTCAAGGAAATATTTGTAAAATGTTATTTCTATAGAAATTAAATAAAATAATGTTGGTCAACATTTCATAATTTTGCAGAAATTTTGAGTTTCTATAGCAAAATTTTATTTGTATAGAAAATTTTTGCTAAAATTGATTTCTATTAGAACA
Organism: Haematobia irritans; assembly: GCA_003123925.1. Lineage (NCBI taxonomy): Eukaryota > Metazoa > Arthropoda > Insecta > Diptera > Muscidae > Haematobia > Haematobia irritans. The sequence goes on from PGFW01028186.1 coordinate 50,538, forward strand.
TTTTGAAAAATTTTATTTTTACAGAAAATTTTTGCCAAAACTATTTTTTTTTTAAATTTTCAAAATTTAATTCTATGGCAAAAATTTTATTTGTGCCGCTTAAATGGGAGGAAAATTTCCAAAAACACTGCCAAAAACTTCAATGGTGAATATGCGGGATTCTGAAATTTATGAAAAATAAAAAAATAAAAATACCAGGGTTTAGAATTGTGTCAGAATATTAGGGTTTTATTTGAATAATTGTCGTGAACAATTGTCTTTACCTTTGTTGTGTCGTGAACATTCTACCAAACAGTATAAAAAATCTACCATTTTTGGTATTTTGCAAAAACTATTTTCTGGAATATATGACTTTTCGCAAAAGTTAACTCATGCCATTTTTAAATTTTTGGAAAAGCCAATTTCTATATTTTTGATTATTGAAACTTCGATTTGTGAATTATTATTTTTTTCATTATTTTTTTTTTTTTTAGAATTAGTGACGTAGGATACATTTAGCTCCACAACTTACCTGTACAACGTAGACATATTGAGTTCAGAAGTTACATGTGAATTAATGAGGTGAACTAGGTGAAATTATGAAATTTAAGATATCAAAATTCTGAGGTGGGAAATTTGAAAAATGAAAAATGTATGCATGGTATGGCAAGAGACTTGAGCATTTTTATAAAAAAGCCTATACAAAAATTGGGACAAGTCTTTATAATTTTTAAAGATTATTATTCTGTTTCATAGTTGGCGATAGTAGTCACTGCTTTTTTCGTTTGGACCACCAGAATAAAGCGCCGCCATAACGGGCCGATGGTCGCTCTCTTGCTTATATTCATCGACCGTCGGCGCTCGTGTCATATAAAATAATCCCGAATGATTAATAATGACAGGACATGTAAAGGTTCAACCATCTATATTCGCGAGATCCAGCGTTATCACAGAGAGCCTCTAGATCAGCAGAAATTTACAGATATGTCTGAACAGGCATTCCATAGGGCTACTGTAGCTTCGAAACACGCTGAGAGAAACTACCACCTCCCACGCCAGACCAGGATTTAATTTTGGCCCAACTAAGATCAGGTAAGTGCAACCCTTCAATTCCTACCTATCAGTGCATTGATAGCAAGCGAGCTGGACGTGTGTCCATCCAAGGATTGTCACTAGAGGCCGGAAAATAATCTACCAAAATATGAAGAAAATATTACCAAAACCTACCAAAAAAATACTTTGAAAAATTCTATTTCTATAGAAAATTTTGTCAAAATTTTATTTCGTTTTGTTTTCTTATTGTTGGTATTGTTTCTTTAAGCATTGATTGTTGTTTTTTTTATTTCAGCTTTAAACCATACATTGGACTAAACTACAAGTGTAGCTTAACCAACAAGGAAAGAATGTTTGTCAATATTTATTTTGGGCAAAGCCCTATAGACTTGCAAGATGGTTGGTATGCGACGCACGTTCAGGAATGTACTACATTACCTCATCAGCATCCTATCTACTTCCCCCAGCAACTATCAACCACATCATCAGAATAAATTCAGGCGTTTATTAAACCCAACATGATCCACACTTGAACCTTCCGAAAAAAAGTTTGTATGATAGCCGGCTTATGCCGATATAAATCGAAACAACATATCTCTTTTCCTATCCACTGTCATCGATTTGAGATTCAGTTGGCATGGGTTTATTTTTGGAGCGTGCTTTCCTCTTTTCTATTTCTACACAAATAAATGTATTGACATAACTTCAATATACAATTTTGACAAAATTTAGAAATAAACTTCTGACAAAATTCTATAGGAAATAAAATTTTCACAAAAATTTTGTGTTCTTTTTTTGGCTTTGTGTAATATTACTTTGCGAGAATAATAGCATGAAAAAAAACTGAAAATTGAAAATTTTCTTATAGAAATAAATTATTTACAGAAGTTACTATATAAATAAAATTTGACAAAATTATCTATAAAACTAAAATTTTGGACAAAATTAAAATTTTGACAAAAAAAATTTTTAACAAAAATTTTCTATAGAAATAAATTTTTAAAGCTACACTTGCTAGTTTAGTCAACTGTTATAGGTTTTAAGCTGAAATAAAAAAAACAACAACAAATTTTAATTTCTATAGAAAATTATGTCAAAATATTTCTATAAGAAATTTTGTCAAAATTTTATTTCTATATTAAAATTTGTTAAAATTTATTTCTATAGAAATTTTGTAAAAAGATTTTATTTCTATAGGGGAAAAAATGTTGTCCAAAAATTTTATTTTCTAAAATAGAAAATTTGACAAACATTTTATTTTACTTTATAGAAAATGGTTGCCCAAAATTTTATTCTCTATTGAAAATATTTGACAAAATTTTTTACTTATAGGAAAAATGTTGTCAAAAATTTTATTTTATAAGAAAATTTTGTTCAACATTTTATTTTCTATAGAAAATTTTTGTCAAAATTTTTATTTCTATGAGAAAATTTTTTTTGTCAAATTTAATTTCTGCTAGAAATTTTGTTCAACATTTTTATTTCTTATAGCCGAAATTTCTGTCAAAATTTTATTTCTATAGAAATTTTGTCCAAAATTATTATTTCTATAGAAATTTTGTCAACATTTTATTTCTATAGAAATTTTGTTTCAAAATTTTATTTGTATTGAAAAATTTTGTTCAAAAATTTTATTTCATATAAAATTTTGTCAAAATTTTATTTCTATAGAAAAATTTTCTGTCAAAATTTCATTTCATATTGAACAATGAAGAAAATGAAGAGTTGATAAGAGACAGCTACATTCGTGGTTGTCCCTTAGCTGCCGTAGAACGTTTGGACGATGAATTCACCAAGTTGCTAAAGGAGTGCGATCCCCATTCGAATGATTATGTCATTCGTCTCAAGGATGAGGTGACAGTAACGAAAATCGTCGAGAGCGTTTTGCAATATTTCGAAAAAGTTGGCAACAACAATGAACGTTGTCGCATCTATTTGCGCAAGATTGAGCATTTGTACTACAAGTTTGATCCTGAAGTATTGAAGCGTAAACGTGGTGAACTCCCCGCCACAACCACCACCTCGGTGGAGGTCATGGATCGTCTATGCAAATTCATTTATGCTAAGGATGATACCGATCGTATTCGTACTCGTGCCATTTTGGCCCATATTTATCATCATGCCTTGCACGATAACTGGTTCCAGGCCCGTGATTTGGTCCTTATGTCTCACCTGCAGGACAACATTGATGCAGCCGATCCTTCCACTAAAATCCTGTACAATCGCACCATGGCCAACTTGGGTCTTTGTGCTTTCCGTCAGGAAAATATAAAGGATGCCCATCACTGTTTGGTCGATCTTATGGTAACTGGAAAGCCTAAGGAATTATTGGCCCAAGGTCTTTTGCCTCAACGTCAACATGAACGTTCTGCCGAACAAGAGAAAATTGAGAAGCAGCGCCAAATGCCATTCCATATGCATATAAATTTGGAGCTGTTGGAATGTGTGTATCTCGTATCTGCCATGCTTATAGAAATCCCCTATATAGCTGCCCATGAATTTGATGCTCGTCGTCGCATGATTAGTAAAACTTTCTATCAACAATTGCGCTCCTCGGAACGTCAATCACTGGTTGGTCCACCAGAGTCAATGCGTGAACATGTTGTGGCTGCTGCCAAGGCCATGCGCTGTGGCAACTGGCAAGCCTGTGTGAATTTCATTGTCAACAAGAAAATGAACACCAAAGTCTGGGATCTGTTCTATGAATCCGATCGTGTACGTGAAATGTTGGTGAAATTCATTAAGGAAGAGTCATTGCGCACCTATTTGTTCACCTATTCGAATGTCTACACCTCATTGAGTATTCCCTCATTGGCTCAAATGTACGAATTGCCTGTACAGAAGGTACACTCACTCATTAGCAAAATGATTATCAATGAAGAGCTAATGGCCAGTTTGGATGATCCCACAGAGACGGTGGTTATGCATCGTTCCGAGCCATCTCGTCTACAAGCTTTGGCTATGCAATTTGTGGACAAGGTCACAAATTTGGTTGATGTCAATGAAAAGATATTCGATGTGAAGCAGGGTAACTTCTTCCAGCGTGGCAATATGGGTAATCGTGAACGTTACAATCGCAATCAAAATAACCAGGGTGGTAACTGGGGTGGTCAAAGGCGCGACAATCGTAATCAACGTAATCGCAATAATCGCAATTACAACATGAACAAACAACAACAGCAACATCATCAACAGCAACAGCAACAACATCAACAGCAGCAGCAGCAGCAGCAACAACAACAACAGCAACACCACGAGCAGCCTCTACAACAAGTCGTCGAAGAGGAGTAGAGGATCTTTAGGGCAGAAAGTGGTAGTAGAAGTAGAGGAGCGCGTTTATCAGCACCACCATCACCATCAACAGTTGTTTGCATTGTTGTGTTCGCTCATCTACTGGTATTATGGACAATTTAGAATATGTTTGTGATCTATGCCGAAGTGCTCCCGGTCACAAAGATGATGCTTCCTGTCTCTTATATACCACTTCATTATTGTGACCGGGGGCATACAATTTGTAAATTTCGATATAAGTAAATTTTTTCTTGTTCGTTGGTGGTTTTACCCCATATAAATCATGCTGGCATAGGATCATAAAGAATATAATCATTCTAAGAGAAGATACTTTACCACAACAAAACGCGTCAACTTTGTCTCCCTCGTCGTCTTTTTTAAGTAGAAAGAAAAGTTTTTGTTTTATATAAAAAATTCATCAATTTATTATACAAAAAAAATAAAATAAAAGCAAAAAAACAAACACTACGACACAAAATTAGCTTTATATTTTATTCCTGACAACAATTAAGTATGTCTTTTCATAAAAGCCTCGATGAACCTGACGCAATTTCATATCCACTCAAGCCGTGTAGGGATTGTAAACGAGGAAAAAATCTAATCAAGTTTTTGAGAGATAAAGCGCTCGACGAAAGCTCATTTGAATTACAGAAATTTATTCACTAATAGTGGAGGAGAATTTCATAAAAGCCTCGCCAAAAGCTCATTTTAATTACTAAGATTTATTGCAACTAAAGGTGAATACTATCTTGGTTTTACCAAATTAAAAATCTTATTTTTTAAAGGCTGTTTTTGTGTGATTGTATAAAAATTTTGTTTTATTCGAAACAAAGTTTTATATTGAATTTAAAAGAAACTTTTGCTAAATTACTATAGAAAATTTTTTGTTTAAATTTTATTTCTATAGAAAATGTTATTTCTTTAGGGTTTTTTGAAATATTTTTTTTTTTAAAAATTTTGTCAAAATTTTATTTCTTTAAAAATTATTGTCAAAATTTTATTTTTTTAGAAAAAATTTTGTCAAAATTTTATTTCTTTTAGAAAATTTGTCAAAATTTTTTATTTGCTTTAGAAAATTTTGTCAAATGTTATTTCTTTAGAAAAATTTTGTCAAATTTTATTTCTTAGAAAATTTTGTCAAAAAGTTTTATTTCTTTCGAAGAATTTTGTCAAAATTTTTATTTCTTTAGAAAAATTTTGTCAAAATTTTTAATTTCTTTATAAAATTTTGTCAAAATTTTAGTTCTTTAGAAAATTTTGTCAAAATTTTATTTCTTTAGAAAATTTTGTCAAAATTTTATTTCTATAGAAAATTTTGTCAAAATTTAATTTCTATAGAAAATTTTGTCAAAATTTTATTTCTATAGAAAATTTTGTCAAAAATTTTATTTCTATAGAAAAATTTTTTTAAAATTTTATTTCCTATAGAAAATATTTATTTCTTTAGAAAGATTTTGATGGTCAAAAATTTTATTTTCTTTAGAAAAATTTGTCAAATTTTATTTAATTTTTAGAAAATTTTGTCAAATTTTTTTCTTTAGAAAAATTTTGTCAAAATTTATATTCTATAGAAAATTTTGTCAAAATTTTATTTCTTTAGAAAATTTTTTTCAAAATTTTTTTTTATTTCTTTTAGAAAATTTTGTCAAATTCTAATTTCTATTAGAAAAATTTTGTTCAAAAATTTATTTTCTATAAGAAAATTTTGTCAAAATTTTATTTCTATAGAAAATTTTCTGTCAAAATTTTATTTCTTAATAGAAGAATTTTGTTAAAATTTATTATTTCTAATAGAAAATTTTATTTAGAAAAATTTTTGTCAAAAATTTTATTTCTTTAGAGAAAAATTTGTCAAAATTTATTTCTTTATAAAAGAAATTTTGTCAAAATTTTATTTCTATAGAACATTTTGCCAAAAATTTATTTTTTGTCACATTTTATTTGCTAAGAAAATTTTGTCACAATTTTATTTGTATGTGACATTCTTTGTCAAACATTTTAATTTCTATACGAAAAATTTTGTCAAAATTTTATTCCTAAAGGGAAATTTGTCAAAAATTTTTTAATTCTAAGGAAAATTTGTCAAAATTTTTAATTCTAAGGAATAATTGTTGTCAAAATTTTAATTCTAAAGGAAATTTTGTCAAAATTTTATTTGCTATAGAAAATTTGGTCAACATTTCCATTTTTGGCAAAAATTTTATTTCCTATAGCTAAAATTTTAATTTGTATAGAAAATTTTTGTAAAATTGTATTTCTAAATAGAACATTTTTGAAAAATTTTTAATTTTACAGAAAATTTTTTTGGCAAAAACATTTTTTTTGTTTTTAAATTTTATCAAAATTTAATTTCTATGGAAATTTTTTTTGTGCCGCTTTAATGGAGAGAGAAAATTTTCCAAAAAAACTGCCAAACTCTCAAGTGAATATGCGGGAATTTGAAATTATGAAATAAATAAAGAAAATAAAAATACAGGGTTTAGAATGTGTCGAATATTAGGTTTTATTGAATAATTGTCGTGAAAGCGAATTGTCTTTCGCTTTGTTGTGTCGTGAATCATTCTACCAAACAGTATAAAAATCTACCATTTTTGTTAATTTTGAAAAACTATCTTCTGGATATATGACTTTCCCTGCAAAAGTTAACTCATGCATTTTAAATTTTTGGAAAGCCAATTTCTATATTTTTGATTATTGAAACTTCGTATTGTTGAAAAATTATTATTTTTTTCCAATTTTTTATTTTTTTTTAGAATTAGTGAACGTACGGATACATTTAGCTCCACAAACTTACCTGTACAACGTAGAACATATTGAGTTTCAGAAGTTTACATGTGAATTAATGAGGTGAACCTAGGTGAAATTATGAATTTAAGATATCAAATTCCCTGAAGTGAAATATTGAAAAATGGAAATAATGTATGCAATGGTAAATGGAAGAGACTTGAGCATTTTATAAAAAGCTATACAAAATTGGAAAGTGCTTTATAATTTAAAGAATTATTTTCTGTCATAGTTGGGAATAGTAGTCACTGTTTTTTTTTCGTTTGACCAGCCAGAACTAAAAGCGCCGCGCATAACGCGCGATGGTTTCGCTCTCTGCTTATATTCATCGACCGTGGGTCAAAATAATCCCGAATGTAAATAATGAAAGGAATGTAAAGGTTCAACCATCTATCATCGCGATTATCCTAAAGCGTTTACACAAGAGAGCCTCTAGATCAGGCAACGAATTACAGATATGTCTGAACAGGATTCATAAGGGTACTGTAGCTGAAACATGAGAAACTACACGCTCCCACGGCAAGACAGGATAAATTTTTGTGCCCAACTAATGATCAGGTAAGTGCAACCCTTCAATTCGTACCTATCAGTGATTGATAGGGCAGGGCGAGCTGACGTGTGTCCCATCCAAGGTTGTCACTAGAGCGAAAATTAATCTACTCAAAATAATGAGAAAATATTATCCAAAAGCCTAACCAAGAAAAAATACTTTGAAAAATTCTATTTCTGTATAGAAAAATTTTGTCAAAATTTTATTTCGTTTTTGTTTTCTTATTGTTGGTATTGTTTCTTTAAGCATTGTTGTTGTTTTTTAATTTCAGGCTTAAAACGCATACATTGACTAAACTACCAAGTGTAGCTTAAAACAACAGAGGAAAAGAATGTTTTGTCAATATTTATTTGGGCAAAGCCGCTATAGACTTGCAAGATGGTTGGATGGACCGACGTTTTCGAATTACTACCATTCGGCTCATCAGCATCCTCGTACTTGCAGGCAGAACTAAATCAACGCAATCATCAGAAATAAATTCAGGCAGTTTATTAAACCCCACAATGACACACTTGAACCTTCCGAAAAAAAAAGTTTTGTATGATAAGCGCTTAGATCCGATATAAATTCGAAACAAAACATATCTCTTTTTCCTATGCCACTGTCATCGATTTGAGTTCAGTTGGCTGGTTTAATTTTGAGCGTGCTTCCTCTTCTTTTCTACACAAATAAAATGTTGACATAACTTCATATACAATTTTGACAAAATTTAGAAATAAACTTCTGACAAAATTTTCTATAGAAATAACAATTTTCCAGCAAAAATTTTGTTTTTTTTTGGCTTTGTGTATATTACTTTGGAGAATAATAGATGAAAAACTGAAAATGAAAATTTTCTATAGAAATAAATTTTTTAACAGAAGTTACTAATATAAATAAAATTTTGACAACATTATCTATAAAACTAAATTTTGACAAAATTTAAAATTTTGGGAACAAAAAAATTTTAAAACAAATTTTCTATAGAAATAAATTTTTAAGCTAGCCTTGTAGTTTAGTCAATTGTATGGTTTTTAAGCTGAAATAAAAAAACAACAACAAAATTTATTTGCCCTATAGAAAATTACTGTCAAAATTTTATTTCTATAATAAATTGTTGTCAAAATTTTATTTCTAATATAAAATTTGTCAAAATTTTATTTGCTATATGAAAATTTGTAAAAAATTTTAATTTCTATATTGAAAAATGTTGTCAAGAATTTTATTTCTATAGAAAATTTTTGACAACATTTTATTATACTATAGAAAAATGTGGCAAAAATTTTACTTCTATTGAAAATTTTGACAAATTTTATTACTATAGAAAATGTTGTCAAAATTTATTTCTAATAAGAAAATTTTTGTCAACAATTTTATTTCTATAGGAAACATTTTGATCAAAATTGTTATTTTCTATAGAAAATTTTGTCAAAATTTAATTTCTGTAGAAAATTTTGTCACATTTAATTTCTATAGGAAATTTGTCAAAAATTTATTTCTATAGAAAATTTTGTCAAAATTATTATTTCTATAAAAATTTGTCAACATTTTATTTTCTATCGAGAAAATTTGTCAAAATTTATTTGTATGAAAATTTTGTCAAAATTTTATTTCTATAGAAAATTTTGTCAAAATTTTATTTTCTATTAGAAAAATTTTGTCAAATTTCATTTCTATTGAAAAAATTGTTGACAAAATTTTATTACTAATAGAAAATGTTGTCAAATTTTATTTCTATAGAAAATTTTGTCAAAAAAATTTTATTTCTATAGAAAATTTTGTCAAATTTATTTCTATTGAAAATTTTTGACAAAAATTTTATTACTATAGAAAATGTTGTCAAAATTTTTATTTCTATAGAAAATTTTGTCAAAAAATTTTATATTCCTATAGAAAATTTTGCAAAATTTTATTTCTACAGAAAAATTTTGGTCAAAATTGTTATTTCTATAGGAATTTTGTCAAAATTTTTATTTATCTATAGAAAATTTTTGTCAAATTTATTTCTGTAGAAGATTTTTGTCAAAATGTTTATTTCTATAGATAATTTTTTTTCTATAAAAAATTTTGTTAAAATTTTATTTCTGATAGCAAAATGTTGTCAAATTTATTTCTACAGGAGCAAATTGTTGTCAAAATTTTATTTCTAATAGAAAATTGTGTCGAAATTTTTTTTTCTATAGAAAAATTTCTAATTTTTAATTCTGTAGAAGAATTTTGTTCAAAATTTTATTTTATTGAAAATGTTTGTCAAAATTTTATTTCTATAGAAAATTTGCAACATATTGTTTATTTCTATAGGAAATTTTGTCAAAAATTTTATTTTGGGTAATTGAAAATTTTGGTCAAAATTTTATTTGCTAAATATGAAAAATTTTGTCAAAAATTTTATTTCTATAGAAAAATTTTTATGTACAAAATTTTCATTCTCTATTGAAAAAATTTGAAAACAAAGATTTTATTACTATAGAAAATGTTGTCAAAATTTTATTTTCTATAGAAAATTTTTGTCAAAATTTTATTTCTATAGAAAAATATTGTGCAAATTTATTTCTATTGAAAATTTTGACAAAAATTTTAATTTATGTATTTTTTTTTTGTTTTTTTTTTTTTTTTTTTTAAATTTTATTTTTTTTTAAAAATAAGAAATGTTGTCAAATTTATTTCTATAAAAATTTTGTCAAACATTTTATTTCTATAGAAAAATTTTGTCAAAATTTTATTTCTACAGAAAATTTTGTCAATTTTATTTCTATAGAAATTTTGTCAAAATTTTATTTGCTAAATAGAAAAATTTTTGTCAAAAATTTTATTTCTGTAGAAAGATTTTGTCAAAAATTTTATTTCTATAGGATAATTTTTTTTCTATAGAAAATTTTGTTAAAAATTTATTTCTATAGCAAGAGATGTTGTCAAAATTTATTTCTAAACAGACATTTTTGTTCAAAATTTTTATTTCTATAGAAAAATTGTGTCGAAATTTTTTTTCTATAGAAAAATTTCTTAATTTTTAATTTCTGTAGAAAATTTTTGTCAAAAAATTTTATTTCTATAGAAATTTTGTCAAAAATTTTAAATTGTCTGTAGAAAATTTTGTCAAAATTTGTATTTCTACACCAAAAATGTTTTTTCTGATTAATCACAGAAAATTATTGATCCAATTAATTTTTAATTGAAAGGTCTTCATCACAGAAATGATAGTAATCAATTAAAAATTAAATTGAACGTCATTAAAAAGTTAAATTGATTCAATAAAAAAAATTAATTGATACTATTATTTTTGTGATTGTTTTTGTTTCAATTAAAAAATTTGTTGAATCAATTAAATTTTTAATTGAATATTTTTTTAAAACTCAATTAAAATTTTAATTGGAAAAATTTTCGTAGAAAAGATTTTTTTGTGTGTATAGAAAATTTTTGTCAAAGATTTTTGTAAAATTTTATTTTTTTTATTTTATTTATTTATTTAATCAAAACTGAGCCCATGGGCGCATATGTTGATTGATATATAAAATAGAAGGCAATAATGAGATTTTAAAATCTAAATTGCATACATCAAATGGCTAAGGCACTAACACGAAAAATTCTTAAAAGCTATAAAAAAAAACTTAAAGGAATTAATGGTAGAATCTACAAAATCCCCCTCAATGCACATTTCTAAAAAATAATGAATAAGTGTGAGACAAGAGATTGTCGTGACTAAAACTTCTTAAAGCTCGTGAGAAAAAATGGGATATTAATAACTTTTTTTTGAAACAAGAACACTTATTCGACTAATTGTTTTATTTTTCAGGTAAGGAAGTTCCACAGTCTGGTAACTCGAATTGCAAACGAGCGCTCCAGAATATTATGGTTGAAATGTTCAATGAGTATTTGAGTGGTCCTTGTTTTACTCTAGAACCGGAAATAAGAAATAAGATATGCTGGTTTACCTGATTTCAAAACCCCATAAAGAAAACAAAGACAATCGAATTTCAAGATAACGCTCAAACGACATTCCCTGAAAATTCATTAGGCAAGTGTGAATAGTTGTGTCTACAATTTTTACCAAAATACAAAACGAAGGCAGAGAATGGAAACATGAGGTAAGTTTGAGAACAAACTTGAATCTACTTGACCCCATATAAAGCCTCTATCACCGAATAAAATATGTGGCATATTTATACGGTGTGCGAATGCGCCAGCATGTCGTTTCAAACTAAGAAAGCGGGAAGAATAACTATATAGTTTTCTTCAGAACGAAGTTAACTGTTTGAAACATATGATGGGCTAATATGGAAATCGAATTTAAGTCTATGGTCAATGTGAAACCGCAATGAGAAATAATGGAGTCCCTAAGAACTAATTAAAATTGTCTTGGATCACAATACTCTCTCTGTGTGATCGCTTGGCGGGAATTTTCAAAAAGCCGCATGATCTTTGTTTTGCCCTGACATTAATGGACAAGTTATTTCTGCTAGGCGCCAGTCATAAAATATTGACCGTGTCAATGATCCAAATTTCAATAGAAGCCATCTTTGGCGTCGTGCCATATAGACATAAAATTTTTAATTTCTATAGAAAATTTTGTCAAAGATTTTATTTCTATAGAATTAATTTTGTCAAAAAATTTTATTTCTATAGCAAAATTTTTGTCAAAATTTATTTCTATAGAAAATTTTATCAAAATTCATTTCTAATAGAAAATTTTGACAAAATGTTATTTCTATAGAAAATTTTGACAAAAGTTTTTATTCTAAGTATAAGAGGACATGAGCTTGCTTCCCAAACGGGGGGCGCATTCCGCACTAGGGCGCTTTTGTATTCACACATTTTAAAAAAGTGTTGAAACGCATTTTCGTCAACTTTTTAGAACATAAAGTCAAAAAATATCTGTTGAAACAGATTTGAGGGCGATTTTATGCAGTAAAGTACAAATATTAAAAATCTAGGCTAATGGAAGGAACAATTGGCAAATTTTTTACTAATTGAAATAAACTCTTTTTTTAATTCACTTAAACATTTTTATGACGCCTCACACCATAGGATGGGTGTATATTACTGTTGTCATTCCGCGTTTGTTAACACATCAGAAATATTTGCTCTAAAGACCCCGTAAAAAGTATATTATATCTGGGTCGTGGTGAAATTCTGAGTCGATCTGAGCATGTCGTGTTTCCGTCCGTCCGTGTTACGTCCGTAGTCCGCCTGTTGAAGATCACGCTAACTTTCTAAGAAACAAGCTATCGACTTGAAACTTGGCACAAGTAGTTGGTTGATTGATGTAGGTCGGATGGTTATTGCAAAATGGGCCATAATCGGTCGCACGTTTTACGTATAGCGCCCATATAAACGGACTCCCCAAATTTCTGGCTTGCATTGCTCTAAGAGAAGCAATTTCAAATCCGTATCCGGCTGAAATTTGGTACATGGTGTTAGTGTTAAATGGTCTTTAACAAACCAGTGTAAAAATGATCTACATCGGTCCGCATAATTACATAAATAGCCCCCATATAAACGGCGATCCCCCGATTTTGGCTTGCGCAGCCTCTTTAAAAAGACCAAAATTCATACCTGATTCAAGTTGAAATTTGGTACAGTGGTGTTAGTAAATAATGATCTCTAATGACGCATGCAAAAATTGGTCACAATCGGTCCATAATTGTATATAGCCCGCCATATAAACCGATCACGCAGATTTGACCTGCCGGAGCCTCTTGGAAGAAACAAAATTCATTCTGATTGCAAGTTGAAAGTTGGTACAGTGTTTGTTAATATATGGCCCTCAAAACACCCATGCAAAAATTGGTACGAAATCGGTCAATAATTAATATATATGGACCCATATAAACCGTGATTCCCCAGATTTGGAACTTTCCAGAGCCCCTTGGAAGAGCAAAATTCATTCGAATTTCAGGTTGAAATTTGGTACGTGATCTTAGGTATATTGGTATGCCAAAACCATGCAGTGAATTGGTTCATATCAGTCCATAATTATATATAGCCCCATATAAACCGATCCCAGATTTGACCTCTGGTGCCCTTTTGGAGAAGGCAAATTCATTCGATCTGGTTGAAAATTTGGTAGCGTAGGGGTTGGTGGTAAGTGATATGATATTTTAACAACCATTGCCAAAGTGTCCATATAGTCGCAATAATCATATATAGCCGCCCAAATATACAACCGATTTGGTTTTGGAGGGCCTCTGCGAGGAAGCGAATTTCATCCGTAGTCAGTTTGAAAATTTGGTACAGTTATGCTAGTATAATGGCCGTGTAACGAACATGCCTAACTAGGTCCATCATCGGTCTATAAGTTATATAGCCTCAAAATCCCCAATCACTACAAAAATTGGGTCCATATCAAGTTCAATAATTCCTATACAGCTACGATATAAGCGACACCCCATATTTCAATTATTTCAATTCTGGCTCCCTACGTACCGGCAAAAGTCCATGTCGATTCGTATTATTTGTAAGACTTACCTATACAATAATTTTTTTGTCTAATATAGACCACGGTATGGGAATAACTACAATTTTAGAAAACGGTGTTAAGAATTTAAAGATACCACAACCACACACCAAAAAAATTCACGAAAATTTTTCCAATTAATTTTTAATTGAGTTTTAAAAAATATTCAATTAAAAATTTAAATTCGATTCAACAAATTTTTTTAAATTGAAACAAATCAATGCACAAAAATAATAGTATCATTAAATTTTTATTTGATACTATCATTGTCATGTGGATGACAGTCTTCGTAGAAGTTTCTAACGGCAACCATTGGTGGAGGGTACATAAGATTCTGCCTGGCCGAAACTTTACGGCCGTATTATACTGTTACTTTTAAATTATTTAATTCAATTATTGTGAAATCATAATTTTCAAGGCTTTTTGGTAATATTTTATTTGCTGTTTTTGTTGCGTAAACAAAATTTGTTTTAGGTTGGGTGGCGCAACGAAATTGAATACATTTTTTGGGGGGCGCGAAGCAAAGTTGGGTTGGGGAAGCTCTGCTCCTGAAAATGTTGTCAAAATTTTATTTCTGTAGAAAAAATTTTCAGAGTATCCATCTTTAAGAGGTTCCACTGTATAATGATTTGATCATTATAATAATACAAATGTACACTTATGTTAGGTTTTATTTTATTTATTGGCTGAATTTATTGTTTCCGAACATAAGCAAAATAGCTAGTTGTGTATTGTAACCAAAGATACGCAAGAGATTGAGGAACTAATGTATAATAATATCTTCGGGAGAAGGTTATGATGTATAGAAACTTTCGTTTACCTTTTTAGTATAAGGATTAATATAGGAGAGTATATTATGATACTTAGTGTGGGAGTTAGATATAAGAAATGTATTTGAGGATCGATATCCTCGATAGAATATGTGTTTGTATATATGTTATACATTCAAATATTTTGGTTTATAGTTTTAACTAGATTTATATATGTATGTATGTCTATTTAGTAATAGTAGTAGTCGTAATAATAGATATGGTTTAGGGGGAGGGGCGGAGGTCATACATATTTTATTCCATTTTTTTTATAATTAGTACATATTTCTGTTTTCTATCTTGCCTGATCAATGTTGTTGTTTTTTGTTTAATATACTTATTATATTTTTTTTACTTTAGTAATCGTATATCAAAATAATATTCATGAAGTTTAGTCGCAAAAATATCTTACATTTTATGTTAGCTATGTTGTTGATGTTTTTTGTTTTAATTTATTTGTTTATAAATGCATGTATGTATATATTGAATGATTTTATTTATGTATGATTATAGATGGAGAGTAAATATTTATGATTTTGAATTTTGTTTTTTTTTTGAATGGTATGATTTTTAATGACACTTATTGTTACGAAACGGTGTTTTGTGGGTCTTGGGTGTGTAGTATTATGTGTAATATGGCGTATGAAATACTGGGCCCCAGGAAAAATCTATCCCCAAAAATTAGGTTTTTTTTTTGTGTTTAATTTTTTATGAATCGCGTCCTAATATGGCTGGTAATGAAAATGGCCCCCAAAACAAAACGAAATTAGGGCCACAAATTTGGGCGACGCTTCGCAATAAATATTAGATACGCAAAACAAAATGTAATTGATGCATGAAATCGACCCTAAAAATAAAATTAGCGCTATTTTAAATCTTGTCGATATAAAAGACCGTGTTGAAAATGATCCCTAACTGCAGCCTTGACCAAAGCTATTTTTTTCTGGCTCTTGTCGCTCCAAATTATGATGTTTTGTCCCAAAAATCCCCAATTAAATTTAGAATCCCATCAACAAAAATCCCCAATACATTGTGAACAAAGTTTTTTTTTTTTGAAAAAATAAAAAGGCTCTGCTGTCCGCAAATCATTAATAGTTTAAATATTAAAATTTTGTCAAATCCAGCAAGCTGCAATAAGATTTCGAACCACAACACCAAGAGACTGGTGATCGTCTTCCAAATGCTGGAGATATGAAAATGGGAGTCGGTCACCTTGTCTTTATGAACGAAAAATTACTTCTAAAATATTCAATGTAGTAAAAAATTGGGTTCCCCCCAATAAGGTTGTAGAAATTTCTACCAGATAATAGTAGATTTTAATTATTTGGTAGATGCGGTAGAATTTTTTGTATATTTTGTAAGATTTTCAAAGAGGGTACTTATAAATTTTCTATAAGAAATAAAACTTCTACAAAATTTTTCTCTGTAGAAAATAAATTTTGAGGAATTTCTTATATACAAAAAAATAGAGAATTTTTTTGACTACATAGAAATAGAAATGTTTGACAAAATTTTTCATAGAAAATTAAAATTTTGACAAAATTTTCTATATAAAAATAAAAATTTTCTATATAAAATAAAATTTTTGAACAAAATTTCCTATAGAAATAAAATATTGAACAAAAATTTCTATTGAAATAAAATATTGACAAAAATTTCTAAAGAAATAACAATTTCTGGCAAAAATTTGCTATAGAAATGAAATTTTTGGCAAAATTTTTCTATAGGAAGAATAAAATTTTGATTGAACAAAAATTTCTAAAAGAAATAATTTTGGCAAAATTTTCTATAGAAATAAATTTTTGACAAAATTTTCCATCGAAATAAAATTTTGACAAAATTTTCTATATAAAATAAAATTTTGACAAAATTCTCTATACAAATAAAATTTTGAAAAAATTTTCTATAGAAATAAAATTTTGGCGGAATTTTCTATAGAAATAAAATATTGAAAAAAATTTCTATAGAAATAAAATTTTTACAAAATATTCTAGAGAAATAAACTTCTGACAAAATTTTCTCTATAGAAATAAAATGTTGGCAAAATTTTCTATAGAAAAAATTACAAAATTTTCGATAGAAATAAAATTTTATTTATAAAAAAGAATTAAACCGAATTTCTGCGGGAAATTTCCGCACAGGCGAAAATCCCACAAATTTAATGGAAATTCGCCCGTCCAAATCCCCAAGTCCGCACAACTCAGAAATTTTCGTCCGCAATTCATGTTGAAAAAAATATCCCTCAATTTGGGGAAAAATACCCAATACTGGCAAACAACTGGCCTAACTGTTAGAAAAAAAATTAGTTTTTAAGAAAAATATTAAATACGTGTTACTGGAGTATGAATCTCTATATCATTTTTTGAGCTGCTCTTCATAGGTGGAAAGTTTGAAAACTCCATGCCGAAAAGGCCGCCCATGAAATGTATCAAATTCTGAGTATGATACAATGGCTAATTGCGCAACCCGCAATAATGTGTATAGCGCTGGGCTATGATCAAAATCCTAGAAGGCGAAGATAGGTCACACTTCAGGTCCAAAAAAGGACAATCGCAAAAAGGAAATTTGAATTAATTTTCATTTGAAATGTTGTGGCGATATTTCCATAATTAAAATGAGAACCCAAAAAATACTAATGAAATTACTGTCCCAAAAAAAAATATATTGATTAAATATATGTTAGATGTGTGTTTTTATGTTTCAATATTAATTTTTTGGGGGTACTACTTCATTTAAGTTTTGGGCTGCGAAGCTTGATAAGAAATACGAGCCCCAACAGAGTACAGCTGAAGCATAAAAACCATAATAAAAAAATAGGTTTTATTTACTCTTTTGATTTAAAAGACCGTGAGAAAATTAACCCTAACTGATGGGAAAAATATGAAAAATATAAATATGTGTTGCCTGTCCATATATGAAAAAATTGATGTCTTTACTCACGAAATTAATTCATCCATTTAATATTTAATCTTTTAAGCTGAGTACTATGTCCAGTTTTCAAGCTGAAAACAAGCTTATTTTCACGGTTACTTTTTTTAATCATTAAATTTCGAATATTAATGGTTCGCATCTAAATACATGGAATGCTTTTCCATTCCATAATTTGAAGAGACTTTGATAAAAATGTTATCGTCTTCAATAATCATAATTTTTGCACTTTTTAATTTAGTGTTTTGGTGAATAAACTCGAACATAGTACTCACCTTTACAGACAGGAAAATTTCAACGTAACATGTTTCCAATTAATAGTCTAATTGAGGTTTAAAAATATGCAATTAAAAAAATTTAATTGATTCAAAAAATTTTTTAATTGAAACAAAAATGAAACACAAAACTTAATAGCATCAATTAATTTAATTAATTGGATCAATTAATTTAATTAATTGGATCAATTAATTTCGTGATTAAAGACAAAAAAATATTTTTTATGTCTACCATCAATCAATTAAAAACTTAATTGGTCCAATTAAAAAAATTAATTGATGTAAATAATTGTGTGATTGATTTTTGTTTTAATATACACAGAAAAAAATTTTTTTGTCTTCTATACGAAATAATATTGATCCGATTAAATTTTAATTGAAATTCCTTTAATGCACAGAAATGATAGTAATCGAATGACGTCAATTAAAAAATTAATTTTGATCCAATTAAGTTAATTGATACTATTAATTTCTATTGATTGATTTTATGTTTCAATTAAACAATAAAATTGGTTGAACCAATTAAAACTTTAAAATTGAATTTTGTTAGAATTCCAAATTATAAATTTAAATTGGAAAAAATTTTGGTGATATTTTGTGTGTAAAATTTTACAATCAAATGAAATTATTAAATTAAATATATTTTTTAATTCCAATTTAATTTTTAATTTTTAAATTTAATTTTAATTTTAATTTTAATGGAAAATTTAAATGAATTATCTTTGATTTAATTTATTTTCAATAAACGTAGAAACGGCTTAGCAAAAATAATTTTTAATTGGTGAAATGATAACCAACCAATTAAAAAATTTTATTGACCTAATTAAAAAATGCATTGATGTGATTGGTGATTTTTTTGTGATTCATTTCTGGTAATATATAAAAATTGATAGTATCATGAACCAACGTCAATTAAAAAAATTATATATGATTCCAAGTTAAAAGCTTTAATTGATACGATAGTTGTAATTGAATGTCGGGTTTTTGCTCCCGCCGCCCGCCGTCCCGCCCCGGCCCCGCGGTCCCGCCCCGCCGCGCCCGAGCCCCCCGGCCCGCCTTGGCCGCCCGCCCGCCGCTAGAATTGATTTTATGTTTCAAATTAAAACAAATTGTTGAACCAAATTAAAACTTTTAATTGATTTTTTTTAGAAATTCAATTCAAATTTAAATTGGAAAAATTTTGGTGAATATTTTTGTGTGTAAAAAAATTAGAATCAATTTAATTATTAATTTGAATATATTTTTTAAATTCAATTCATTTTCTTAAAATTTAATTTTTTTCATTTGAAAAATTTTAATGATTTTCTTTGATTTTAATTTAAATTTTCAATAACTGAAACGGCTTACAAATATTATTTTAATTGATGAAATGAATAACGCAACCAATTAAAAAATTTATTGACTCTGCGCTAAAATTAAAAATGCATTGATGTGATTGGTGTTTTTTTTTTGAATTTCTTTTCTGGTAATAGATATAAGAAATTGAATAGTAATGCGATTGACCCCAACGTTCCAATTAAAAAATTATATTGATCCAATTAAAGTTAATTGATAGCTATTAATTTCTAGAAATTGATTTATGTTTCCAATTAAAACAAATGTTGAAACCAATTTAAAAGACTTTTATATTGATTTTTTTAGAATTCAATTCAAATTTAAATTGGAAAAATTTTGGTGATATTTTTGTGTGTAAAAAATTTTAGAATCAATTAAATTATTAATTGAATATATTTTTAAATTCAATTAATTTTAATTTTTTAAATTTAATTTTATGAATTTTCTATTGATTTTAATTTATTTTCATAACTGAAACGGCCTTACAAAAAATATTTTTAATTGATGAAGATGA